>APFE030396637.1:0-12265 GCA_000404065.3 Pinus taeda | reverse complement strand
TGCTTCCCTTTTTGATTCATTAATATATACATTTGATGTTCACTTTCCATAAATGTCTAAATATTTATGCATTTAGCTCGATACTCCTTGATCTGTCAAGTAATTTTATGTTTGATATATAATATGTATGCTCTTGTATCTTGTATTATCATTTGATATTTCTTGTAGATAATTAGACGTAAGGAATAAGCAAGGAGTGAGCCTAGAGGCTAAGGGATTGAATTCATCATCAAAGGATTGAGAAATTACCATCGGAGTGAGGTAGGCTTCTCTCTCTCTCTCTGCATTTCTAAACATAAGCTAGGAAATTATGCATTAGTTTGTTTAGTTTGTTGTTAGACCCACTCATTTGGCTAGAGATATCGATTCTATCTGTAGATGGGATTTATCTTCATTGTGAAGATAAATACCCTACAAAGGTGATATCTCTAGCCCATTGATTGGGTCTAGCAACAAACTAAACAAACTAATGTAGACTTTCCTAGATTATGCTTAAAAATGGAAAGAGAGAGAGAGAATCCTACCTCGCTTTGATACTGATTTCTCAATCCTTTGATGATGACTTCGATCCCTTAGCTTCGAGGCACACTCCTTGCTTGTTCCTTATTTTTGAGTACCTGCAAGAGAGATCAAAGGACAATACAAGATATAAGAGAATACATAATATATATAAAACATAAACTACTTGACAGATCAAGGAGTATCAAGCGAAATGCATAAATATTTAGACATTTATGGAAAGTGAACATCAAATGTATATATTAATGAATCAAAAAGGGAAGCATAGAAAATTGCCTTAACATTGGAGACCTCCTTTTGGGTGGAATTCCAAGTCCAAGCCAAGACTCATCAAGCACTCCTTCTACAAGTTATATGGGAAGCATTTGCGCATAATCTGAGTGTAGCAATGCAAACAATCAATGGCCAACCATTTGGGGTTGGAGGGGATTTTATTTATAGGAAGGGAGAGGGAGTTATGGATACAAAAAAGAGGGAGGGATGTCCACATATCAAGGGGAAGGCCCTTAAAGGTAGGATGAAGAGCTCCAAATGGGAGAGCTCGACCATATCTCTACCCACCAACATCTAGCTCGTTGTTTCTCGAAGTTTCTAGCATACGATGCTTCTCCTCCATTTTGGGAAAACCTACCAAAAGAGGTTCAGTGTGGGTTTCCATATCAAAACCCACGTTGGAAGTGCTAGGTAAGATAATTTCAACCTTCTATCAGCATGAGCTAGCAGTGGAACAAAGAGCGTTGGTCCTGAAAATAAGGGTTTCAAGAAAACTTCTCCAGAATTGACTTATGGCAGTTTTTCTTCTATTCTTCATGGATGATTTTGTATGTGTATGATGATGAGTACACTTCAAATTTGTCAAAATTTTAGCACTTTGGGATGTGGAACAAGAACTGAACAGGAAGTGTGACAAAATATTGTGTAATAGATGCCCCCTAAAGCATGAAGGAAGAACAAGAAGTGATGGGTGAAATTCTTTACAAGTCAAGGCAAGGACCAAAAAACAATGTTAGGAGACCTACAAATTTAACATATACATATACATATCTTACATCTCTGATATAAACATGCCTAATGATACATGAACAGGAATCTAACAATACATGAATCCGTGGCATGGGGGAAGCCATCCAAATAGAAGCGATCATGTGAATGGATCCACGGTATGGACACAACCATTCAAATAGAAAGGATCATATATATGGACCCACGGTATAGTCACAACCATTCGTATAATAATGTGTTCAATCATGAATAACTCATAACTCCATGGAACTTGGATTTATCAAATGAAATCTGGGGTCTTCATCTTTGTCTCGATCCAATTAATGTGCGAATTCTACCATGTGAATAAATGTGTCAAAGATGAACATGATAGAAAACCACCTAATTACCAGTTAATAAAGTAACATTAGGGGAATTTTGGGGTCTAAAATGGGATTCCTAAGGAAATTATAAAATAACAGTGGAAATAATAATATAAGATTAGATTGCATCATCAAAGTTTAGAGGGAAGAAAGAAAAAAAACTATTTTTTCAACTCATAGTTTCAACTTATCTCCCTATGGGTTTACTCAAATTTTGAGCGGAAACACTCATTGGATGCAAAATTTGATTCCTCATCCAAGGAGTACCCATGTTACATACTTTTGATGGACCCTACTATTATCACTGAGCTAATAGATTTGGGTTGTGTCAACCTTCAACCCAACATAAATATTTCAGACCACTTTGATTGGAAGTTAGCCCTTCCAATCTAAGAAGGACCTCTCAAATATTTATCAAATTCACTTGAAACAACTCAAACTACAAATGACTAACTCTGTTTTTCTATGTGGTTTTATAGCTGAAGGAAAATGTGATGACTGCCACCATTAGATGTGGAGTCAAATTAAAGCAAATTATGGCCAACATCAGTGTTTAATGGAAGTTGAGGAATCTCTGGCTTTAAAAATAATATCAAATGAACATTTACAGTCATACATAGTAAGTGAAGGAAATTGGAGAAGTTTGACAAGATTTCGAAGTAATCAAAATACTATGTAAAACAAAAATGACATGGTAAGAAACACATGAAAGTCATGACATGAATCTCATGTACAAAAACAAAGTTGCTACAAATTTTATATTAACATGATCTAAGGATTACATAAGGCCAATTCTTCAAAAAATAGATCAACCCTTTAAGAGTTAAGGATCTACAAATATATAGAGCAAGAACACCATCATATCATTAATTACAAAAATTTGCCACTTGGGCTAGATTCGATCAAATAGTTTTGAAACCTTATCCTACTTGAAACCTATTGAGAAATCTTAGGAATTTATGTTTTACATCATTTGAATACAAGTAGGAATATTCTACCATAAATTAACTCCACCAAATTATGTTTGATGAATCTTCTCGAACCAAACTGGTTTTCTAAATATGTTGGAGTTGATGATGTGTCTCATTACCACGTGGATGCTGACTTGATTGGCTTGCTGAGCTGTGTTCCTAAAAAATAGGATTTGATGTGGACACCCTTCATGACTTGTAATCCATCTGTAGCTTGGATGCTTGGTGTTCAAAAAATTAAAAAAAGGCATAAAACAGAGTTTTTGATAGTTTCATAGCAAAAAAACAGAGTCTTCAGCAGTTTCGTAGAAAACTTTAGTAGCAACTTCAAAAAACACCCTTCTTCTACCCCATTGCTCATTTTTCAAGTTCTGAGGTTTTCCTTGATGTTTCTAACCTAAATGCATACCTTAAAAATTTTCTTTTCTATATTTTAAGTTTGCCTTCTCCTCCGTGAAAAGCTACACAAAATCTTAAAACTATGAGTTTTTTAATTTTCATGGTTCCTAATGCCTCCTTATTACTCCTAATACCATGTTCACTATACATAAGATTGATTTCACTGGTTTAAGTATAGTAAAGAAAAAATTGGAAGTTTTACCATTTTTAAGGAGTAGCATCTACTTCAGTAATAATATTGAGATTTCTCTTTTTGAGTTCAACCTTGATCATTTCAATTTGTGTTTCTAGTCCTATGACTTGTCCCTGTAAGCTCTTCATGTCTGCTTGTAGCCAACTATTTCTTCTATACATGTGATTCAACATCTTGTGCAAAGGCAAAGTCCTTTTTATCATCCTTTTGGATTTATTTGCAGTTTCATCATAAAAATCTATCTGCTTTGACACTTCTTTTTTCCTTTCTTCAAACTCAAGTTTGGATTTGATAACTTCTTGTCTAGCTTCTCTTAATTGTTCTTGTAGAACCTCTATTTCACTTTTTCCTTGTACAACCTCCTTGCCTCTCTTTTTCTTTGGTGGTTCCTTTGATGTTTATTTTGATGGCTCTGTTTTGTCCAAATGTACTTCTCGCATATTTTTAGCTTGTGGCATTGATCTTGTGATAGGTTTCCTTGGCATGAAAATGAAACCATGTTCTTCTTGTGTAAAGTCTAACTTCTTCGCCCTTTTTATTTTCTTCTTGGTTTTAGTTTTGGTCACTTCTTTACGCTACTCAATTGGGCTTTCTTCAATTGAAATAGCCTCTACGATATTAGTTAGCTTTCCTTTCTTTGTACTATGTTCTCTTCTATGTATTTTAGTCATCCTCCTTTTTGTGCTTGTGGAAGCCTCTATTACAGGTTGCTCTGCCATTGGTTGCTTCTCTGTTCAAGGGGTTGTGGATTTAGATTTTGGAGTTCTCCTAGATGGGGTGGCAGAATCTAATTCATATCCACTTAAGAATAGGAAGGTAAGCCAATCTCTCTTTACCTATTTAGCTCTTCTACAACCAGTAGTTTAATAAGGCCGTGATGAAAAACAGAGGTGTCACTTGCATCGGGTTTGGCTTGAACCTTGTTTCCAATTTTTCCCAAACTTCTAAATAAATAAAATGGAATGTCTAGAGGTTTCTTACCTATGAAATGAATTAAAAACCTGAAATTATATTGATACACCATGTTGAATCTGCCTTCACATGTGAAGTACTTCTAAATGACCATCAAGAGCTTTGAGAAATGTTCTTTAAGGCAAGTTTTTGGGAATGCCTGCAGTCATATCAATACCTCTGTGTTGTTCTTTGAGAAATTCATCACATTTTTGTAGTTTGATCTTTTGGACTTTAAATCATACTTCTTCTGACCTAGGGATTTTTGTAGCACGGGCAATTGTATCAAGTGACACTACAAAGTTTATAAGACCAACTTTTGTTTATGTTCGAGTGAAATTTAGAGCAAAATATTTAGCAATTTGTGCATGGAAACCCTATGGATTTTGGAAAAAACATAGTCATATCACACTAGAAAATGCTTGAACAAAGGTAGGGCATTCCTCCAACATATGTCCATGGGCTGAAAATGTACCACTGATCCTCCTTTATATTGTTTCATGTCTGACATGGCTGCAACACATAAGCTTCCTCATTGTCACTTGCAAAAAAAACTAGGGGCAGCTAGACATCAGTGAACCCTAACCTAGAGAAAACAAGACTTGTATGAAAGCTAGGTTGGCGTGAGAGACAATGAGACAATTCTTTGATAGTGTGAAGCTTATGGCTGCAAAGTAAAATACAAAAGGGAGAGTTAGCAGCAAGAAGCTATGTGGTGTTAATATATACGGAAAATGGACAAAAAGTGATAAAGTGTAATCACGACCCATCACAAGACTGACCAATCACAACCTTTAAACCTAAAGAACCGTTACTTCGCTGTTAAAGCCCAACTATACAATTTATCGCAATTTCATAGCGAGACAAGTGTTAAAAAAGACAGATTTGCTATGAAAGTGTTAGAAAATTTCGTAGAAAATACCTGGTATACATAACTAGAGTTGTTATGAATTTCTGTAAAACTGACAAATTTCAATTATGAACAAATAGACCTGACACATATGAAAGATTGGACCTTTGAACTATTACGATTGATGTTATCTGACCTTAGATGGACCCCACATCATGTCATGATGACCAAAAACCCTATGATCATGAACTTTTATTTTGAGAAAAATTGAAAACCCTAAACAACTTGACCAACAGACTTGACAAACTATTCCTAGGTTATCATGGATAGAACCTACTACATGAAAAATGAGAAATACATGAAAAACATGATTGCAATCATGTTTTTTCATGTATTTCTCATTTTTCATGTAGCAGGGTCCATCAAAAGTATGCAACATGGGTACTCCTTGGATGAGGAATTAAAATTTTCATCCAATGAGTACTCCCACTCAAAATCTGAGTAAAACCTTAGGGGCATAAGTTAAAAATATGAGTTGAAAAAATAGTTTTATTATTTTATTATTTTTTATTATTTTTACTTTTTTACTCCAAAAATGGTGAATCATCCCCCATGGTTGACATCATCATCTTGAAGGAATTATCTCCTTCAGGATTGAACAGTTATTCTTGAGTTTGGTGAGTTATCTGAGAGGTGAATTCACACAAGTGGCAGCCAGAGGACCCAGGAGAAACTGCGCAAGGAAATAGGAGGCTTGGAGTGCAGAGGAGAAGGTTTGTGAGAAGCCTTTTACTGTTTATGAACAGCATTGAGGGATTGTACTGAGAGTTGGATAGCTTGTGAGCTAAAGCTTTGTGTAATCTAGAGATATTTCCACTTGTATGAGAATACAGAGATCGGGGTTTTTAGCTCAGGTTTTCCCCAGAGTATTCTTACGTGTTTCATGTGTGATTGATTTCTCATTCTATGTTACATGTGTTCTATTTGATCTTTCTCAAAATCGATTAAGCTTTTGCAAGTTTGTTTGTAGAAGTAGATCAAGTATTTTGCTTTAGTATATTTCATTATCAGGTCATCTACAGTGGGAAATTTCTACATGGTATCAGAGCTAGCTAATCTATAGAGAAATTTCTACATGGTATGGGAGCAAAGGTGATCGAAGCAGTGAACAGTATATGAAGAAGAAAATTCGAAGTGAAAAAAAAATGGGCCGCGAGTTTTCAGAGCAGATATGAAATGTTTGTGCAAAATTTTCAGCAACAAATAGCAAATCTAGATTCCTTGCGGAAAAATACCAAAATTCAAAAAAACAATCAGCTAAATTGAAGTTCAGATAAGGGAGATATGGTTGATTTAAAATCAGTTATTTTTCCAAAAAAATTCGTGATGGTAGGAAAGATGAAACATATTGGTGTGCTAGCTAAGAACCTATATTCTCTTCGGGTTCAAGATGCATGCAAATCCTTGAGGAGCAAGGAAAAGGTGCGAGACTTCGTGTTGAGAGGGAGAGTAAATTACCTCAACATGTAGTCCTAGAAGAAGTCTTAAATAATTGTGGAGGAGTCACAATTAGAGTCAACAAAGGGATCACATGTAGCCATACCTCCAGGTGTGAGGTGGGGAAATGTGAAGTGATAGTCCCAAGAAAGATGAAATAAGGGTAGGATCCTTGAGGTACACAACCTCTTTGATTAGACCTTGCTAAGGGAGCCCCGACGAGTAGTAACAGGACTGGCAGAGTGGGTAGAGGCAGATGTGGATGGAGCAATAGAGAGAGCTACAGTGCAGGAGTCCCAGGACAGCATGGAGCTGGCATGCTACAACAATGCGAGAGGCACAGGAGTGTTGCACCAGTGCAGGATGGCATAGAGAGGTGTGCAATGGTGCGAGATGTAGGGAGTTGTTGCAGCAGCGTAGAGGTTAGAGAGGGAGCACTTGTCAGCGACAGAGGGACTTCAACATTAGACGGTGTTTCTAGCCCAACAAGGAGGTCAGTTGGGATATGAGTTACATACTTCTCAGTAATTGAGTTGCAGTGCAACATTGGGTAGCACGATGCAACATGATGAGAGGAGGCATAGTGCATGTGTAGTGAAGGGAGAAAGGACAAGTAGCAGCATCGATACAGCAAGAAGAATTAGTGTGATTGATGTAGCTAGAGATCAAACTGACAGAGTCTAGATGAGTCAGATACTGAAAAGCACAGAGGTTCATAGTTTTCAGTCAACAAAGGCAATATCAGTCAGAGACTTTGATGACAGAGGCATCGTTCTGATTCAGGTTGGATATTTTTTATGTTCTTAGAGTTGTTGAAGCAACAATACTTGATAGAAGTGTTGCAGGAAAAACATTTCAAAGGTTCAAGATCGAGTTCGAGTTGAATGCCTTTCTTGTTGAGAGGGAATGTTGAAAATGGCAACAAGAAATGTTAAAAATAGAAATTCTAAAAATAGAATTGTTATAAATAGAATTTCAGGATATACTCCAACTCTGTTGGAAATAGAAAAAAAAAATAGAATTGCTATCAATAGCATTTTGGGATAGATTCCAATTTTAATTAGTGACTGAATTAAAATTGACAATCAAAATTCGAATTTGGTCTCAACAGCTATTTGAAAAATAATTAATTTATTCATCTTGAGTTAATTAGTTGGAGAAAATCAAACATGAAGTCTTTGTGAAGACATGTAACAATTATCCCTTGGCTTGAGGAAGTTATCCCTTAATTAAGGAGATAAGATGAGTTGTATTTGAGTTGTAATTAGTTAGCTTAGTTTACTAAGTAAGTCCAGTTAAATTAGTTCCAAATAGCTGCAGGAACTAATTATGAGTTCAGTCAGTTAATGCATTCATGCATGCAACTAGTTTTCTCCAGATAACTGAATATTCTTACATAAATAACTCATGTATGTCAATTCAGAGAAAGACGTAGTTGAGATTAAAGGAAGGGACATTGTGCTATCAGTTGGAGGAATTTTCCTATATAGGAAACTCATACATGCAGAAGGAATTATCTCCTTCAGGATTGCGCAATTATTTCTGAGTTTGGTGAGTTGTGTGAGAGGTGAATTCACATAGGTGGTAGCTAGAGGACCCAAGAGAAAATGCACAAGGAAATAGGATGCTTGGAGGGCAGAGGAGAAGGTTTATGAGAAGCCTTTGACTATCTATGAGCAGCATGAGGGATTGTACTCAGAGTTGGATAGCTTGTGAGCTAAAGCTTTGTGTAATCTAGAGATATTTCCACTTGTATGATAATACAAAGATCAAGTTTTTTAGTTGAGGCTTTCCCCAGAGTATTCTTCTATGTTTCATGTGTGATTGATTTCTCATTCTCTGTTATATGTATTCTATTTGATCTTGCTCAAAATCAATTAAGCTTCCACAAGTTTGTTCGCAGAAGTAGATCAAGTATTTTGCTTTAGTACATTGTATTATCAGGTGATCTATAGTGGGAAATTTCTCCATGGTATGTGTAGAGAAATTTCTACAAGAACAAATCAGGTTGGGATGCGGGACTGCAGAGTGTGGTTTGCACTGCGGGGAAAAGATGCATTGTTTTCTTTGGGAGGAAAAAATGCACAGTGAGGGGCGCTAGTGATAGTTGTAGGTTGGGACATTGAGAAAGATTACTGTGTAGATTCTAGAGGGAGGGCCCAATAAGGCAACCGGGAGACCAATAAGAAAAACTACGCAATTTTCTAGAGCAAGGCCAAGCAGAGCTGCTGAGGACTGCTGACCAAATATGCGTAGTTTTCTAGGGAAAGCCAGGACAAAGATGTTGAGGATTGTTGACCAAATCTGCATCGTTTTCCAAGGCAAGCCAAGATAAAGCTGGCAGGAAACTAGTGGGAAAAACTACGTAGTTTTCTAGAGCAAGGAAAGGCAGAGTTGCTGGTGGACAATGTTGAGTGGGGCAATGAGGAACTGCTAGTCAAGACTACACAATTTCTAGAGGAAGTGTAGAGAAAGCAAGTCGGGGTAGAGGATGTCATGACTGCGCAATTTCCAAATTTAATGCAGAATGGGGCAGTAGGGACCTGAGAAACATGACTACGCAAATTTGTAGACAGTGCAAGGCAAGAACTCTAAGGAGTAGCTAAGCATGTCTACACGGTTTTGGGGAATATTGTAGCCCGAGGTATCGATGCGGTGTAGATTTCCGACAGACTAAAGGGAGGCTTGATGACTGATCATGTATGAAGCATAGCTTGGATCAGGCTTGGAAACGACTTCTGCACTGTTCTGGGTAGTAGCCAGGTTACTGAGGTTGAGACTGTGTAGTGCAGCTTACTCGGGGTCCTGTTGAAGGAGGTTGCACAGTCAACAGATATTTTTGGAAAAATGGCTGTGTGGGAGCAATTTAACCTGTGCATACATGACCTTGTGAATGCACACTTAGAATGACTCAATGATAAGACACCTCAAATCAACAAACAAAACATGGAAAAGCATGACTATCTGTGGGATTATCTAATGGTGAAAGTGAGAAATGCAACACTTGGGATGGACCTTCAGACGACTGTGACAACGCTTACGTGACAGTGCTTACAATAGTGTGTGTCAGTGGAACAGGTGTTTACATAGTCTAAACAACTCATGTGCATAAATAAAAACATTTGATATCATCATAACAAGGTCTAAAGCATGACATAGAAATCAACACTGCCAAGATGAAAGTTAATCAAACAAGCAAAAAGGAAGAAAGACATGTAGAGGAAATGCGTGAAGTCACTTTTTTGTTTTCACACATGCATGTTATTGCAGAAAGGATGATATGAAAATGATAAGCAGTCCTACAAACTACACTAATCGATGTAGTTCAAAAGGTGTTCTTTACTTACAATATCTACTCTAAAGATGGTCATGCATCCGACGGGGTTTGCATGTAGTCTTAATATTTTGCAATCACTTAGTCTCTTGGTCCTTATCCTGTACTCCGTGGGAGTGATCTTAGCATGTCACAGTTTTTTGTAGTCACTAAGAGATATATCAACATAGTTTTAGCGGGCAGTGACTGTTGTTGGGATGAGGCTAAGAAAGGCCCATCTGCGCAGTTTCTGAATGCAAGACAGATAGAGAAACTTGGACAACACTGCACAGTTTTGAGGCACAATACAATGTTGTAGGATGGGGTCCTCTAAGTAAACCTCTACACAGTTTCTAAGTGAAGTGCAGCTTGGGTAGTTGAGAGGCAATACTATGTAGTTTTTGGATGCAAGGCACTACTATGAGATGGGTTCTGGGAGGACACATTTGCGCAGTTTCAGGTTGCAAGGGAGACTAAGCAGCTGAGGGACAATACCGCGTAGTTTCTGAAGACAGTGTGTTCCGGCTGGGGGAAAGGACATTAGAGGAAACCATTGTGTAATTTTGGATGCCAAGGGAGGCTAGGGTCTCTACGCACTGTGTAATTTCAGCGGGCAAGGGAAAAATCTTAAGCGTTGTAGAAGAAAATTGCATAGTTCCGGGAAGACGGATGAGGTTAGGTTGGTTAGGAAATTGGCTAAGTGTGAGATCAGTGAAACATATGTAAACAATTATAGGACTCAACTAAGATCACACATGAACACTTAGTGATACAACATATACCATCCAAAATGTATAAAACATAGGTTTCTTGATGCAACAACCTTCGTGACAAAAGTACATGAAGTGAGTGTGAAACATGTCTATGTCATGAAAACAACTCATACCCATAAGATTTCCCTTGAAGAAAAACAACATTTCCTTTGAGTGACCACCAACAATCCCTATGATGAAAGATGACATATACTGCATAAATATGAGAACATGAACAACTCTTAAGACCAAGGAGGAGACTTGAAATCATCACCTTACCAAAAAGTGACCAAGGAACAATTGATCACAGGATCCAAGGTAGGCTCCAAAATTTTCATGGAGGCAGTGGGTTCTTGCTGGGGAGACTGACTTTTAGTCAGTGGAGTTGTACTCACTATGACGCTGACTTCGGATTGGTTGAGACAGGTCTGGGACCAATGATACATACTCTGAGACTGACTTTGAGTCAGTATGATAGATCCTCGATCATTTCTTCTTCATAATTTCGACAAAAGCAGAGCAGAACAGAACAATGCAAGAGCAAAGCAGAACAGAGAAAAACAATACCGATCAGTACAGGGTAGAAAAGGTAGAATAGAGCAGAGTAGGGCAAGGGTCAGGCTGTACAGGATAGTGCATTTGATGGATGAATAGTAACGACCGATACACAAATTGCAGATGAAGTTCTCCCTAGTTGAGAGGGAGTGTTAAAATTGGAAACCAGGGCAAAACTTCATGTGGGTCATGTTATTCATGGCTGATAATATTTTTATTAGATTCCTCTCATCGAGAGTTGTAGGATTGATATAAATATCATCCGATTCCGATAATTATTCATGGAGATATGAATTTATTTTGATTATGGAATTATTATCAAGCTGACCTACAACTCATGTAGACTCAGAAGCCCAGAAGTCACATATATTCAAACACCAACGTTGTGTATAAATATAAGAGGTCTTTTCCTCATTTGATCTCACTCATCTCATCACATCTCTCTCTTTCTCTACTACGCAAAAATGAGTCTCTTCTCTACTGCACAGAAATGGATCTCTCTCTCACACATGTGAAGCCGAAAGCTATTGAATCTGAAGCTGCAACTGCAGAAGTAAAGATTGACCTACATGGCCTAGAAGATCTCCTCTTTGGAACAATGTTGTAGGTTCATCTGAACCTTCTCTAAAAACCACAACTTTTGGTGGTGGAATGAAGTCAATCCGACGGTCGATTTGTGAGATATCATTTGCCCTAGTTTAATAATGAAGCTGCTAATGCTGATGTTGTTGATCTAGGGTTTGCTACTACTAAGATGAATCAGATTTATTGAACTATTTATCTCTGCTTAATTATTGAAGATAAAAGAAGATTTGATCAAAGTGTTTCCCCACACATTGTGGGGTTTGTCCCTGGCTAGCCGCCACATCTTATGTCTCTTGTCTTGGCTTGTTTTCTGTCG
>APFE030396633.1:23858-52353 GCA_000404065.3 Pinus taeda | reverse complement strand
TGATGGAGGGATAACTAGACCGACTCTAACATTGGCTCCAATGGGGATGGTAGCTCCTTGGAGATGCCAAGAACCACAGATCTCTGTAAGAGCTAGACAGTGCCTTCATCCATTGGGCGATGGAGTCATTATTCTGACACAAAATCTTGAGAATCTGACTGAAAAACAAAAATTGCATTGACAAAACTAAACTCGAAGTTAAAGATTTTGACAACTGACTTGACAAACTTAGACTAACTAACTTTCATTTTCAAACTTATAGCCTTCACCTCGGGCCCCAAACTGAAGATGATAAGTTAGTGTACATGTGCAATAAAACAAAAGTAAAATGATATGTACAATGATAATGAAATGAGCAGAAAATATTTAGAAGTAGTATCTCTTTAACAGCCGACCATTGATCGACCCTCCAGGATATTCATCTCCGTTCATCTCTTTGAGAAGGAAAGAATTTTGGCCGCGATAGGCTACAATCTTGTAAGGACCCTTCCATAAAGTTTCAAATTTGCCATGTTTTCCCTTGTCTTCATGACAAGCATCCCACCTCAAAACAACCTCATCTAGCTGAAATGTATCCGCCTTTGTTTTCCGATCATAAATCTTTTTGATGCGCTCTTGCAGCTTGAAAGTGTTTTGAAATACCTCCTCCTATGTCTGCTACAAATGAATCATCTGATTTATCCTTCTCTGCATAGGATCTTCCTCACTACCCGCTTCTTGAAGCAATTTGACTACCGAGACAACAAGCGAAGTGGGAAAAACTGTGTTTGTTCCGTACACCAACTCGAAAGGAGACATGCCAACAGACTTTTTCTGACTCACCCTATCAGCCCATAATGCATTTATCAACTTCTTGTGCCAGCCCTTTTTGCTGATTTCCAACAATTTCTTAATGATATTGACCAAAGACTTATTAGAGGACTCCGCCAATCCATTTCCTTGAGGGTGGTATGCGGTTGAATGTCCCAAGCTAATATTGTACTTATAGAAAAACTCAATCATCCTTTTGGACTTAAACACTGCTGCATTATCTGTAATTAACTTACTTGGACATCCAAAACGTGACAAAATATTGGTATCAAGAAAAGAAATAATTACTGCATCCGTAGTTTGTCGAGTAGGAATTGCTTCAATCCAAAGTAGTCTGTGGCCGTCAATATCCATTGATACTGTCCTGATGATGCCGGATGAATTTAACCAATGAAATCCAATCCCCATTGTTGAAAAGGTGCGATGACTTCAATTGGTTTGAGAGGCAAAGGCTGGAGCTTCTGCTTTCCTTGAAAAATTTGGCATTCGTGACAATTTTTGATGACCTTATATATATCTGAAAATAATGAAGGCCAATAATATTTTGCCCTTAGAATCTTGTTTGCTGTAGTCTTCCAAAACAGATGACCCCCACAGTCCCCTATATGAAAATCTTCCACGACTCTTTTGGCTTCCTCCTTGACCAAACAATTTAATAACATTCCACCAGGGTCTTTCCAAAACAATGCTGAATCTAGTATGCAAAATTTTGCAGCCTTCAATTTCAATGTTCTACTTCTATTTCTCGGCATTCGAGGAGGTGAAGACAAATGCTGAAGTACATATAAAATGTCAGTGTAGCAAGGAGAGGAAAGAAACATTTTAGATACCTGAATTGATGGGTTCTCCTCATCTTCATCGGACATGGCAGTAATCAAATTTATGTCTAAAACTTGCAGATTTGTTTCAGCCATTAGCTTGGGGAGTCCTTGACCTTTGATCAGCTTGGCGAGTTTAATCTCTACATCATACTCTAACAACACAACAATCCACTTACCCCTTCTACCTTCTGGATCTACCTGTACTAAAATATCTTTAACTGTTGCGTTAGGAACATTAGCTAGAATATGTGAATGCAATATATACACACGAAAATCTTTCAAGGCCTTAACAAGCACAATTGCTTGCTTCTCAATGATGTTATATTTCAATGTTCCATCTCTAATAATCCGACTGAAAAAATCAATGGGCTTTTCAACACCTTCTCTCTTCTGCATTAGTACGGCTGCCAAAGTGTGCTCAGAGGCAAATGAGAACAAAATAAAATCCTGAGTGTAGTCGGGGCTGATCAAAATAGGAGCTGAAGAAAGAGCTAACTTCACTAAATTAAATGATTTGACTTCCTCTTCGGTCCACTTTACCTGACTGTCCTTCTTGAGCATGCTTGTGATCTCTCTAAGATGCTCTGCTAGATTTGGAATGAAGCGACGCAGAAAATTCAGTTTACAATTGAAGGACTGAATTTCTTTCTTGTTCCGGGGCTGTTCAATTTGTTGAATGGCTTCAACATGTGCTGGATCAATACTGATGTCGTCTTTAGATATGATGTGGCCAAGAAGTTTGCCCTCATCCACGGCAAAAAGACTCTTTTTCGGATTCAACGATATGCCATATTTTTTGCACTTTCGGAAAACAATTTTCAAATGATACAAATGTTCCTCATCAGAATTTGAAAATACAGTCAAGTCATCAAGATAAACAACCAAAAATACATCTTTCTCATTGGTGAAGGCTACGTCCATATTGTACATACCTTATCAACATTTTTGGCAAAGGAAAGACCAGGGTTTTGCAGCACTATTTGGGATCCATGTGGCTTTATGTGTTGATGGTGTGTTTCTCTCAGTACTTGTAAGTTTTGTATGTGCATCATTATCTCTATTAAATCTTCTGTTATTAAACAAATGAAGTGTTAAGGTAGAATCCATGAAATTGCTATGCTTTGCCTTTAAATTTGTTTAATCTTCTATGTTTTCTTCAGTTTAAGGAGAATCCTTGAGACCCCTTGCTCTCCTTAGCCCCTCACCAGTCTGATCTACCCATCTCACTTGCTTTAAGGCATGAAAACAATCGCCTATCTTGCCCCAAGTGGACCTCTGCAAAAACTGTGCCTCATCCCCGCACCCAAAATTGCCTTTCCCTTGATTTCAACAAAATCATTAAAAATCAATTTTAAACTCTTTTTACTTCATACCTAGCCTAAAATCAGTCATTAATTCGGTCATCTCGAGCCATTTCGATTATCTTTTGCCGAGTTTGACCCGGAGAGAGCCCTCTCTTATCCTCATAGGGCTAGCTACGAGGCTGAGCGTGGTTTGATGTGGCCTTGAGTCTTACCTTATTTCAGCCTAAGGTAGATTTGAGTGCTAACAAGGAGGAACAACAAATCATTGCTCTCACAATGAACTAAAATCGTGTTACAGGAGGAACAACCAATCATTGCTCTCACAAAAAACTACAGTCTTGTTATAGGAGGAACAACAAATCATTGCTCTCACAACAAACTACAGTGTTGTTACAGGAGGAACAACAAATCATTGCTCTCACAACAAACTACAGTGTTGTTACAGGAGGAAAAACAAATCATTGCTCTCCCAACAAACTACAGTGTTGTTACAGGAGGAACATCAAATCATTTTTTTCCAGCCATGCCATCTGTAAAAACATAGTTTAAAGATCCCTTCATAACTCCCTAACCAAGGATCTTTTTGGAAAATTGCTCACAAATTACCAAATAGACCCTGCTCTGCATAAAACCCAACCTCTTTCCAATACACAATCTTGGATGAAAAAGTACTGGATTAGAATATTAACTGAAATATGATTCTCCAGGTTCTCATTTAAATGTAAATAACAGAGAAAATACAGTGCAGAAATTCCTCATTCAACACAACAATTTAAAGACCAAATCAATTTCAATCTCCAGATATTAATAGTATCGTTCACAAACCTCACAAACACATATGCAAATAACTATTTCACACACTCTTACAAATTCAATTTGTTGATACAGAAAGCCAATGGTCTAAGAAATTTTGTTCAATTCACTTCAATCTCACACCAAAAACCTCCAGCACCCAAAAATGTTCCTCCTCCCTCTCCAAAAACTAAAAACCATTTTCCAAGGAATGAGTTCATGGATGTGAACCAATTTCCCTTAGCCCGAACTACCTACTAGCTATAAAATCATTTCTTTTAACCAGATATTCCTGACTAATATTAACTAAATATAAAAAAGTTTTCACAAATAAACTTTAATTGTTCTAGCCTTGACATGTGATCAATCCATCACATTGCTAGGATCTTGGTCTGACTTTAATAACTTATCATTTTTATGTGCTCGGCCTAATGCACTTGCATCAATGTACATCCTGATCGTCCACGCGCAATGTGGCACAACACCATGATACGTCTGCAAGGGTGCCTTTCATGTGCTTTCAATCGTTTCTTTTCTGTAGACACATTCAAACTTTGAACGTTTTGGTTTGCATCATTTTATATTTCTTGTGAGTCACGCCATCACTTACATGGGTCAACCAATGCGCCGATGGTTGCATTGGAAATATCACTTCACGTGAGTTGGTCCTTGCTCTTCTTAGCTTAGGACTAGGAGTAGTGTTTTCTTTCTAGTTTATTTTTGCTTACTTGATTTTTTTTCCATATTACTTCTTTACATTGCTTGTTTATTTGCTTGTACACCCTTAGGATTAGTTTTCCTTCTTGAGACAAGTAGGGTGAAATACAAGAATACTTGTACAAATATCAACATTTGGTTATTGATCTATTCCCTATCTTTATCAAGATATTGTGTTTCTTTTAGTCGATGATACCTTGATGGAAATTACGCTCCTTTCAGAGTGAGTCTTGGTGAAATCACAATGCTTGCACTCTTAACTAGCATTGCCTACTCTAATCAGTTTTCTATATTTGGTTAACCCTTGTCAAATCAGTTAAATAGAGTAGGGTGAAGGGCTGAAACCTTAACAATATGTCAAAGGTATATATAAACATGACTCTGAAGGGACAACCTCTTATTCTCTCATTAAGTTGGGATCCCCCTTTTGCCTCATGAAATAAATAAGTGTCTATGCACAATTCTTTGAAAAATGAAAAAGAAAAAATAAAATAAAGGCAAAAGAAGAGAAAGGCTTCCTGTGCAAGGAGGTGAAGCAAGTAAATCCATCGAGGTACTATTCATGCTCGCTGGTAGGGGAGAAATGCTTATGTTCCTGAAGTGACTCCATCGGGGTACCATTCAGGGCTGCTGGCAATAGAGAAACATCGAAGATGAAACTAAAACTTTGACAGTCTATATTACTTGTACATCAATATACCCCTCATCCCCAATCGAAACAAATTAGTTGACTTGGCTTGGTATGTGTGCTGCTGATAAAGAGAATGTTAGGGTTATATTTTTAACTCAAGCTAGTGAAGAAGCCATGACATCAAATAATAAAACAATACTTTTGGAAGAGTTAGAATCTTTTTACACGAGACAGGGTCCATATAGAGAGTTGGAGTTTTACCAGTTTGTTGCCAATGTTGTAGCGGCTACAACCACCCTCCGAAGTTTTTCCTATGCTTCATTTTGGAGCCTTCGTCCTAAAATCGCATCAGCTCATCTTACACTAACCCAGGTACTTGTGCTTTAATCAAGCTTTATCTCTTGCATTACAGCTTGTGTTTTCTAACTTGCCTTACTGTCTAACCCACAAGTTGGTCTCTTGACTTGGTCTTAACCTGGTTCCAGGCCTGCCTTAGTGAAGTGTGCAATCCTTGAGGGAAACCAACCTTACTCTCAGGAATTTTGCAGTCCAAGACCGCAATGAGCCTTTAGCTCCATAAATGCACATAGCCAACTCACAACTAGCCTTCAGCTGGGAAACTGTGCAGATCATGATAGGCAACCTAGGCCACTCAGCCCAAGAATTACGTAGAAGCTTTCCCTCAGCAACTACCTGATGCATGAGCTAGTGAGTTGCCCAGTTCTCTCAACCACTGTGGAATCTCTTCGGGCATGCATGACAATATTTTCCTAACAAAAAAAAAAAAGAAGTAAAAAAGCAAAAAATCATCCCTAGAAAAGAGGGATCTATTTTTAGTAGTCAAAGGTGGTACTTGGGTTATTTTTGGAAACTACCACCAAGTGTTGCTTTTTTCTAGATTTTTGGCTTTTGTATCATAAACCCTAACTCGACCAAATATATTTAATGGAAACTGCCATATCTCATTTGCACATTTGATCTTTGAGCTTTGGCATTCCTGAGGAGATCTAGGAACCTTTGGGTCATTCATAGCAAGTTCTCTGGGTAAGTCTTGTTTTTCTAGTCTTTTGTTTCTTTTTTTGTCGCTTTTGTTTGCATGGCTTGCAAGAGTGTTCTTTTACCTGTTTTATTGAATGTCTGCTAGAGTTTTGATTTTTTTTTAGCTTGTAGAAGTGTTTTTTTAAGTTTTACATTGCCTTTCCCAAGTGTCACAGGCATGACCCAGTTTTTGCACTAACGGTTGTCATTGACTCTCTCCACATGCTTCATTGTTCTTTAGTTTGATTAATTCCTACCTCATTTTATTTGCATGCATCATCATTCACTCAGATCTACACCCACCTTCACTTCCCCCTTAAGATCTACTCATTTTCATGTTGCCATTGGGATGACCTGGGATTCCTTGGCCCAGATCTTGCTCCTCCTATCATGCACTGGCATTTTTGGATCTCAAGGCTTTGCCCTGGCTCCAAAAATTACGTAGAGGTTTCCAAGGCTTAGCTCCAACCGTGCACTGCACAATTCCAGGAGCTAGTTTTGAGCCTTAGCCACTAGGATTGTGTACTGTGTAGTCTCACCCAGCCTAAGCTTGACTGAACTGCACATTACGTAGTTCTAGTCAGCAAGACCTCCCCACTGATAGTCGAGACTGCACAATGCACAAAACCAGCTTGAAGTTAGTCACCTGTGAGAGCCAGTATTGCACAATTCTTCCCAACAGTTGCCCATTTTGTTGTTTGGTCTATTCTTGAAGTGATTTTGGTTTCAAGCTAATATTTGTATGCCATGAGTGTCCTCTTTGTATCCAAGTACAATAGTTGTTGAAAACTCTCCAAAATTTACGGGTAACATGGCTTCCAAGAGATCTGCATCAAAGGATATTGTCGAAAGCAACACTAGGGAAGTAGTTGAGTAGGTCTCAGTGAAATTTAAAGTTTATGCACACACTCAGTTTTTCATTGAGAAGGGAATGAAGTCAACATGGCAAGAACTCAAGGATATATTTGCAATGGACTTCAAGGAAGATCTAGAAGATTGGCAGGTGTATGTCAATATCCACCAGTCATGCTTACATAACGTTGCTTACAGGTACCCCACCTTCCCTTGTGCATACATCATCCAATGGATTGTCTCACACATAGATCCTAAGACTATGACATTGAGCAGTTCCAGTGGGATACAACATGCTACCTTCAGGATGGAGAACTATCAACAGATGTATCACTTACCTTAGCCGGTGAACCGCATGGACACACTTTTCTATGCCACCTATATCTTTGTAAACACCAAAGATATTATAAAGAATTGGGTGAAAGAGTCATTGAAGTTCAGGTCAACACCCAATCATGTTTACAATACGAAGTCACTTAGAATATCCTACCAGTTCTTGATCATCTTTGCATGCTGATTATACATCCAAGACAACACGAAGACCTTTTCAAAGAATTGGGTGGTTTTGTTGGACCCGTTGGTGAATGATGGAAAACCATTCAACTAGTTGGATCTGTTGGCTCATTAGTTGAAATTCCATGTGACTAAAGAATCCTCCGAAGGATGAGCAAGAGAGATTCTACATGTTCACGTATTTACTTGATGCAATATGTGCCCAACATCATTTTCCTAGCATGGGTTGGACATGGACACCACATAATAATTTCGTCAATATTTACTGCAAGTTGCTTTCTGAGTGTAGCTACAGAGGAGTTATGGTGAGGCTAGCTGACCATTTAATCATCCTAGTGTTCAATTTTATCTTTGAGCAGGATCCACCTTGCATGTCCCAAGAAGCAATGGAGGTAATACTAATCACATATTAATATGCCTCACCCAGTGGCACCTTCATCAGGATGTTTGATGGAGAGAAGCCTCTGCATGTTCTACCAAGGTATGCCATGGATAAGTTGGCCATGCAAGAGGTTGCATATCACATCTCCACAGGGTTATCAGCAGGGTTGCATAGGAGGAATAAGGCACCATGACTTGCTCTTCCTTTGTGGATTAGATCGTACAAGATTAAGAGTTTGAAAGATGCGGATGTCAAATCTAAGGAGATAGAAAAGTTTGAGTTCGGCACCAGAGATTACAATCCATATGATCCCCACGAGATTTGCAAGAACCATTATGCGAGGCTGTATTATCCATGGATCCATAGGGCATGTCATTGGGTAGAGGAGGACCCTTTGAGATATTGTTACAACTACTCCAATCTCAATGAACCAGTTAGTATAGCTATGTCATGGAAAGATGCTCTACAAGAAACAACACATGTTGGCTTGATGGTGCTTGACCCAAGTTTAGTGTTATCTGCGCCAACCAAGAAAACCCTAACCACTGGCCCTTTCGACAATAACTTGTATTGCGCAGGTTTTAGTCTCACTCGAAGCAGTATTGGGGGATGACAGAACTAGATTTATGCATCCAGAGGTCTGTGTGATAGGTTCCTACAGTCCTTATGGCTTATATATACTTTTGCGCACCCTTAACCCTTCTGAAAAGATATTTATTTTAAATGCACTTAAACAACTTCCAGGTCTTCATGAAGGTTCTGAATTGTTCTTACCATGCATAAATATTACAGGTCTACTATTTTCATGTAGTAAATAAGCATTAATTCATATAAATCATAACACAGAGCGAAGAAACATAAACTTTCATAAGTAAGAAATAATACACAGATGCATTAGATTTGGCTAAAAGCTATCTTATTAAGTATAATCCTTCAAGTATAGACTTCTTTTCCCTGTGCACTTAGCTGTAGGGGCCCACGCACTCAGCTCGCGCACTTACCAAGGTCTCCACGCACTCATCTGCAGGAGTCTTCCCCTTTCATCTAAGTACAAGAAACAAACCTTTCTTGCCTTAGCTTCTTGCCCAATATAATGATTCTTCAATTTTAGTTCTATGCTTAGACTCACTATGACTCATATATATATAGCATTTCACTTACAATACCATGGTCCGCTGACCATGTGTGGGTCTCAAAACTCTCTATCACCTACCCACCTAAGGGACTAAAGCCCCTTTGACACATACTAGTTTCGCGCTCCACTTCCACATTTTGTAGAGACTTTACATGCTTACAAAAGAAGATTACAAAATTTAACCCAACTTGATCCCAAGGACCCTATCCCAATAGGCCCCCAACACAAATTGGGTGACTCGCCCTCGAGTCACCCGACTAATGCAACAATCTTGTTCTGGAGTTCGCGGAACTCCACCTTCAACACCTGCAAATTAGTAGTACCCTCCTCTGCAACGTGTTGTACTTCTTCAACCAACTTCCCTGTAGTAGGGCCTTCCACCGTGAGTCCCATCGTCCTTTGTGTCTGTTGGATGGTCTTCATTTTTTCTTAAACTGATAGAGTGAGCTGGTATGCTTCCTTTGTCCATGGTTGTTTCTTGGCCCTCAAGATGGCCTGTTTTCATTGCAGTTATTCAATCATTGTTTGCAGTTGTTGTCCTTCCTGTAGTCGAGCGAAGGACTAGACTGGTGCTAAGGTGCATGTAGTCGACCTGATTTCATCAAACTGCTACTGCTTCTCCCTTATATATGTACCAATCTTCTGCAAAGTGGGGTCTTGTAGAGATGTTTAAAGTTCCATGGTCTATTCAAAGGGATATGTGCAGTCCTTGACTACTGTGTTCAAAGTGGAAATTCACTCTTTAATCGCTTATTTGTGCTGCTCCCAGACTTCTGGCAAAGTGGTCGATTGCAACTTCAACTGTAATTTAGATATTTGCATCTATAACTTAAATTGGACTCGACCGATTTCCTCGTTTTATTCTCGAATTGACGTAGCCAACTTCTGAATCTTTGCAGATGATGCTGCATCTTCAGGAATGTTGAGTTTGGGCAACGCATTACATGCCTATGTAATGGCTATCTCCAATTTTTTGTTGAGCGTGGCCATTTCTTCCTTCTCTTTCAGTGCATGCACCTTTTCTACAAATATTTGTTCGTTTTTTGTCTTCACTTCACTGATTACTAGTAGCGCGCACTGCTCCCTAACCCTTAACTCATTGGATACTCGATGTAATTCATGGAGGGTCTGAAAAGGAAGCGTCGCAAGATTGACACCCAAGTCCTTGAGCTGTGCCAACTGAGTGTTTCATTCCTCTGACTATGCATGCAAGGACCCCTCTAGCAGTGGAATGACTTTGATGTTTAGAGTCCGATCAATATCCAACATAGTCACACTCGCTTGCTACAAGCTCACTTGAATCTCGCTCGCCTATCCAATGCTCGCTTGCAGCCGTCCCATCTGAATCTGCAGGTCACACAAATCCTTTTGCACATTCCCCAGTGCCTACTGGTACTACTTTTCGAACTGCATCCATAGTTCATCATTGTGTCGTGGACCTTATCTCTGATTTCATCCAAGTCCCCCTTAGTGAGGACCATTGGATCAATGTGTAAGAGCTTGTCGGATTTCTGCTTCTTTCTAGGTCCAAAAGTTGTCTCCTTTGTCCACTTTTGTAGTTTAAAGGGAGTGCTCTACTCCTCGCCCCCACCTCCTTCGACATCAGATTCCCCTTTGTCCTCAGTGTGCCGAGAAGCGTACTCCTCAAAATCGAAAATGGTCTCCTTAACAACGTGCTCTTTCTCAGCAGTTGCCTTAGCAGTAGCCACCTTGGCAGCAACTTCATTCTTCTGTTGTGCAACTTTCTCTCAAGCTGTAGCCTACTCGGCCTCCTTCTGCTTTTGTGTTGTTGTGGTTTGCATGGAGGAACTCTCCCCTACCTTACTTGTACCTGCACCGAGATCTAAGTGGTATAGCCACTCCCTTGGCCATTTCCCCACAATTTCTTGTACATTCGCCTCGCTCACAAGGTACGATAACTTGTACCGTGTCTTCTTCGAATCCTTTCTCGCATGGATAGACACATTGTAAAAATCCGCCTTGAACTCTGCATAGGCCTCCAATTTCTCAAATAACGTTGTTTACAGTGTCAACCTCTAGTCGATCACTATGCGTAGATCCATCTCTACCAACACCCAAAACATCTTCATCTCCATGACTCTTGCAGGGTCCTTTGTCGCCCATAGTGAAACGAACTTCGCGGCTTCTGGTAAGTCAGCATCCTATGGAGGCAATTGACTATCTTCTAGCAGCCTCCACGCGACGAGGGCAATTAACAACAATAGCAGGGCATAATGGAATGCCTTGGCCTCATCATGTTCTTCACGATAGTTTATCAAAAATTCTTTTCAGAGGTATTGTGCCCAATTGTATTTCACTCCCTTAGCACATTGGGAAGCAAGTGAAATTACTGGTGCTAGAACCTTGTCTGCACGATACTTCCACATGATCTTGCAGGCCAAGATCTGCATGAAAAACTTTATCGTCGTATCTGTAATAGAGCGGATGGAATATATGTGCGACTTCTTCACTTAACTGAAATCGCTCTTGGTCTGCAAGTTGATTTTCTTGGGTTTTACCTCCAAATGCTTCGGTTGGATCCACCCCTTAGTAAGGAAACATCGTAATGCGATGGATCAACATGTTCGTAATAGGGATGGGTTCTTCCGACCAGAGACACCCATCATGTACTAGGGTAAGCAATTGTCACACTCAGACTGTGTTGATGATTATTCTGCTAAAATGTGACACGTACGACATGTTCAACAATCCTTCTTTTTCAACCCCCGTGACCCATTTCATTGGCTCCAGTTGTGTTACTCTGGTCTCCTCATAGTAAATCTTCGCCAAATTCTTATTGAACGCCAGTTGGGGGAATTTCTCATGATCTTCTAGATCCCAATCTTCCATTTTGAGTGCAGGAATGCGCCCTAAGAGTGCGCCTTCAAATACCACTTTCTCCGGCAACAGTGGTGTAGAAACCATGAAATTTGCAGTATCTGGGTCCTTTGATACCTTCCCTTTGTCTTTCCACAATGGAATATACTTCAGGAGACGAGGGATAGGCTCACCCTCTTCGACGTCCAACTCCTCAACGCCTTCACGGAGCTCTTCTTCATCTAGATCAAGGGGTTCATGTGGCTATTTTGACTTGTCCATCTTCCCCTTTTGGCGAATCTCAGCAGGGTTTTTCCTTGGCGATTACCTCACCCAAAATGGTTGGGGTTTCTTTTGATTCTTCTCAGCAACAAAGGGCTTAGGCCTAGGCGACCTCAACGTCGTAGGTACAGAGGGTGTTTCTTCCATTGCCGACAAGATTTCAGGGGTTGTAGCTTCAAAACTTATAGATTTAGAACTGGCGGCTTCTGCGGGGTTAGTGGCTGTTATTCTATCCAAGAAGGCCTTATGAAAAGTTTTAGACACGTTAGCTAGCCCTAGGTGCTTAAAAATTTCTTCCCAAGCAGACATGTTCATCAACTTAAGACAAGAAATCTCACAAGCGAGTTTCAGAGAGTAAAGTGTTCTAATGTACAGAAGCATGCCAGATTTATAGGCAATTTAAAATTCAAATCTGACCGTTCCCTCCAAATTTCTATCATAAATTCATCTTTAGTGGTAGATTGCCCAAGATTTGCACCATAAATGCATCCTACCCACTCATTTTAATAGAAATTTTTCCATCCAATCATCTACAGTGCATCCAACAACTATTTTTTGACCTTGTTCCATGGCTCCAACCTCCATGGCGCAACCCCCTTAGCACAGCTCCTCTTGGCGCACTTTGTGCTTCCATAGCGCAACCCTTTTACATCGTTTCCTCACTTCGCAGGAAGTGTAGTTTATAGTCTTCTACTTCCTTGCAACTGCTTGGAGTACTAAGACTATCCCGCCATCATGTAGTCATTGCACAAGGGCTGGATCCCCTTTATACAACTTCAATCGATTTGAAACTTTCCAATGCATTTGAAACTTTCCCAAAAATTTCATGAATTTTCTATCATAAAGTAACAATATATCATTCACCTGAAAGGTGCATAGCTTAATATGTCGATCATGTCAGGCCTTCTCACGTTCCTTTTGCACCTGTTGGTGAAATCCGGCTAAAATACAGTCTTCCTCTAATTCCAATAACTGTGTGAGGCACTCCTCCATAGTCTGGCGATACGCCATATCAGTCAATGTGGTAATCCACAGGCTCAACACAATATACTCCATGGGCATCATAGCCTATATCCCATAGACCAATCTAAACAGAGTTTGGCCTGTCAACTTTTTACACGTCATCCTATATATCCATAGGACCGCTGGTATGCATACATACATCCCAATCATTCCTTTTTTCATTGAAGACCTTTGTCAACATGTTCTCTAGGATCTTATTGAACAATTTGACCATACCATTAGCTTGAGGATGATAGGGCATACTCTTTTGATGATAAACCTAGAATTCTTCAAGCATCGCGACAATTGTTTCATTTAAGAAATGCATACCCCTATCGCTCATCAATATCTTAGGACACCCAAACTAAGTCAAGACAAACTCGAAAAGGAAATTTGATGCTACAGAAACGCTACAGTCTTTAACCTATTGTGCTTTCGCCCATCTCATCAAATACTCAGTCGCAGTAATAATGTACCACGCACCCATATTTTCCCTGATGGTTGTATCAGACCCACAAATTCAATCGCCCATTTGCCAAACACTTGCAATGAAATCTGTGGGTTTAAGGGAAGGGAAGGGAACACACGAGTGAAGATGCATCACAAGCTAGAAAGCAGGTTAACCGACAATCCAAAGTGATGGTTAAACCAACAACACATCTGCAAGAAGATTCATACAATTACATATAAAATAGTTCATACACAACTACGTAAGTTAAACAACATACACTGCTACAACGACCGAACATTCCAACTTCAATAACAACATATGCATGAAAACATGCTAGCTCTTATTATATAAAGAAGTTTAAGTTCCAATCATACAATACATCCATGTAAACCCACTAGCCCCAACAGTGGAATGTTATAGCCACATCTGCCTACTCCTCCAAAGAGATGTACTAGCTCCATGCAGTGTAGAAGCCAAGGCACCTTACAATACTATCCAAGCTCTCTCCAAGATAGTCTTATCAAAAGCTTGGCTGAACAAAAGCCTATACAATGAGTTATGAGGTTCTATTTATAGTAAAGGGTGGGGTGACCTTTTACATTCCCCTTTGTGACGGTTCATCTACACTCATGAATCTTCATCTACTCTATGGCTGTTACATCCAACTATTGACACTTGAACTTCCACTTGACATGACGTTACATTACAATACACATGTGTTCATGTGAGACGAAATGGCTTGAGCAAGCCATGTAAGACATCACTAACACTTGGTCCATTGAGGTGAGACCAACTCTTTGACATGCTTGTGATGGTGAAGGCAGTGAGTTGATGCCAAGCATGGTCATCCTTAATGGTTTGCATGCACCTCATGGTGGCATCTTACTGAAGCGAACTCCTGCCACCATTGCAACTGGTGCATTGGTTTGGCTCCTTCATCCAACTCATCTACTAACATGTGCATGGTCTTCTTGGGTGCGGCTAAACCAACAACACATTGATGCATAGTGTCCGTGCTAATCTTCAAGTGTGTGTTGGTGGTCATGCACATCAACTTGCTAAAGTACATGTTCAGCCCCAGTTGGACGTGCTTCTTGTCTTCATCTTTGTGAGTGTGCTGAATGGGTTGGATCGCATGTGTGTGCACAATGACATGCATGTTGCTGAATCCCTTGGATGTGATCAACAACACTGCTCACCATGTCTGCTCCGTGCCAGTTCCTGGGATGGATCTAAAACTTGTACTGGAGAAGTTTCATCCGTGTGTGCATGTTGCGCCCATGTTACACAACATTTTTTCACTGTCCCTGTACTCCCCGTCTACGATCCCAGAGAACATCTACAGTGTACATGACATGCTTTCCCATCATGAAGAAACTCCCAGTATGTCCCTCTTTATGAGCAGAATCATTCCCGTTTGCATCATTTCCCAAGAATCTTCCTTCTATCTCAGTTTACAAGACCAATGTTACTAACCAGTTTTCTCCTCGTGCTCTTTTGGAAGGTTTTTTAAATAAGGAGCTGAAGCTTCCATGTCTAGAAGCTTCGTAATGAAAGTCTGTAGATGGTTGGGCCGAACAGAGCCGAGGAAAAATCAGTTTGGGCTCCTTTCCCCTATTAGGATAGAACAACCTCAAGAGATAAGACCTTCTCCAATGATGAGAGGAACCATCTCCCATCCATCCAAGCTATATAAACCTCTCTTTTTCCCAAGCACAAGCTAGTTTTTAGTTGGAGTTTTGGAGCAAGTGTGAATAACCAACAAGTCATTTATAGCTTATAGCTTTCTAGTGTGTGTTTGGGGGAGAATAGTGTGATTTTGGTTTGGTTTGAGACTAGAGAGAAAGAGGCCTTAAACTTCCATTTGTTGGGGCTATCCATGAGATGTTAGTAGAAGTGTGGGAACCCAGATACGTTGGAGGAGACCAACAACGTTAAGGCACCAGTTGTAATCTCTTTTTGATTTATATTAATGCAACTATCGATTGATTTGCTACATGAAGTGTAATTTTACATATTTATGGCTTAATGTTCCTTGACCTATTAAGTAGGTTGAATACAATATTGCATGTTGTCACGTTTGTTGTTGTTGTTGTTTGCTTGTTTCAGGTATTCGAAGGAAGGAAACAAAAGATAGCTAGAGTGAGGAAGCAAGATCATCACCAAGTAGAATAATGTTCTAAGAGGTAGGCCCTCTTAATTGATTCTAGCTTAAGGAGATTTTCCATAGATTGTTTGTTTGTGGCTAGACCCACTCTCTCGGGCTAGAGGAATTGTTTGTGTATGCACTAAGAATTTACCTACACCACAAATTGGCGACTCTGCTGAGGAGCCAATCCTTTTGTTTGATTGATTGTCATTTTATTGTTTTGTGTGAACTTTTCTAGTATCACCATTTCCATTTAGTGTTCTCTGATTTTCCTGGTTTATTGCTCTAACCCTGAAATTTACAATGGCAAGTCTGGTCTTAGCCTTTGAGAATTTTTATTTTTTTCCTTGAATCCTTGGTCAGCGTGTTTATTTTTCTAACAGTCACGCCGATCAGCGTGAGTTTCTCAAAAACAGTCGCGCCGACCCCCTTTTGGTGCATGTTGTCAGTTAAGCAGTCACATGGATTCCCGTAGGTGAATATCGGGGTTTCCCCTAGATCATAACCAATGTGTCTTGCCCTCTTAATTTCTCCCTCTTAGCTCGTTTTGCCTGTGTTCTCCCTGACTAGAAAGCTTCATTAGCTTGTTTTGTGTGCTTGTTTGGTTTAGCCCACCCTCTGATGTGTTAAGTCTGGCCATGTGTGAAGTTAACTTTTAATTTTTTCTTTGACTCAATCAGCGCTACTTGTAGCCTGGCCAAACACGTTGATCAGCCCATTAGCGCTAGTTGTAGTCCGATTAGTCGCGTCGGTCATGCCCGACGCTAGTTATCAGTTAGACAGTTGCTCCGGTCTCTGAGTTAAGAAAAAATTAGAATTTCTCGCATTCCAGTGCCAGTGTGTCTTGACCCTCAGACTCTCTTCCTTTGCTCAGAAGTGACTAGGATGCTTTGTTTGTTACTTTTCATTGATTGACTGGCTTGAAGTTTCATTGCTTGATTTTTGAGTTTTTTGGATGGTTTCTATGACCCAAGGGCATCTAGGTCAATTACCGTTCATTTGTTTGTTTACTCATTGTGTCAAGTTTATGATTTGTTGCTTCATTTAATCCATATTTTAGTTGCAACATCTTCATTGCTTCATTTTCAACTGAATGAGTGAAAGAGTCTCGTTTGTTCTCTTATTGCGAGTGTCTCTTTTCTCGTTCCAAGCATAGATTACATTGTTTGGTTTGTCGATTGAAGCATTTATGTGTTTGGTTTGTTCGATAAAGGAACAAAGTTGCTTTTAGTTTCATTTATCATGCTTTGGATTTGATCGATGCTTGTTTGTTCGAAATTGTGAAAAATTTCATTAAAGTGTTTTATGTGAAAGATTCATTTTGCATTTTATGAAAAGAAGAACATCATTCTAGTTTACTTAAGCGAAAATATTGCATCAGTAGTGTTATTGAGAAGCTAGAATTACATCATCATAGGCATGGAAATGAAATGGAACTTCTTTTGTTGTTACAGGAAGATTCAATGCATTTAGGAGATTTATTAGAGAGATTTCATTCTTTGGTTGTTGCATTGATTTTGTGTTCCCTATCTCTCAATTAGTGTTAACTTTCATCGAAGATGAAGATCACTTTTCTCATATAGCTGCATGTAGGAGTTTTTTTAGATGATAGCGGTAGGGCCTTGTAATTGAAACCTAATTCAAGATCAACCGTTAAAATTTATTGAATTAACCTAAGGAAACATTGAAACTTAACACTCACATTTAGTGGTATAGGACAAAGACGTGTTTCGACGTCTTAAAACCTAGCAACTTTTGTTCACTTCGGCACTAGACAACGCTAGTACAAACTTGTGCTCCTCATACCATCGATTATATAAAGGGAGACCCCACTAAGTTGTAATCATTTATCCATAGGAAGCCGAGCCTGCCGCTTTGTAAACATCATACACCGAATATAGCATTCGGGGAGATTGTCTGCCTATACTTCTCGATTTGCCAGGAGGCATTATGCAGTTCACGATTACCTGGTAATCCTTTGGCCTAGATCATCCAAAGCAGTCATTTTGGTCTTTTTAACTCTTTAAATTCAAAATATCATCGAGCACTTGTCCTTTCAAGCTCATTAACTCCGAAAGAAACTAGAGTCATCTTTCACTCTTTTCTTGATTCTTAAAATATGAAAAGGCAAAGTTTTGTTTCAATGTCTTAAAATTAACTACCCATGAAATATTCTTGGTTAAAGTTATCTTCCTTAGTGCTTCTTTAAAGGTCGATTCCAATGGCAACATTTCTAGAGTCCACTAGTCAAGGATTCCCCTCGAATGGGAATCCTGGTCCTTTTCCTTATTTTAGAAACGTTGATACTCATTATATGGTGATGTTGTCCCTTCCTGGGTTAACCATTGGTTTACCTATCTAGTTGTTTTTGACCTTAGTGGTCCTGAGTGTCCCGAATCCTGCCCAAACATCTCCTTCATTTGAATCACATCACGTTGATTCTAAAGTTGACCTCTCAACTTCTTCCCCTATTTCTTCACCTTCCTCTTCTACTTCACCTGGTGAAAGTTTGAAATCTAGTAACCAAGAGGCTAAGAATAAGACGAAGTCAAATAAGTGAGAGTCCAACTGTGCAGCTATTGCTCTAAATGCACTTTCTGTCGACAAACCTTTCGATCCTCCATAGAAGGTTAGATTCCCTTGCAAGCTGTGTAAGGGTGATCATCTCCTTCAAGATTGTCATGGCGTCCCCAAAGTCTTAGAGGCATGGTATCAAGACCTGAATCGACCATCGCTGTCGACCTCTAGAGATCATGTCAATGCGACACCTTTAGCTAACAATGGTAAGAAGAAAGGGAAGATTATACTCCCCTGTAGGTTATGTGAAGGAGAGCATATTCTTCACCTTTGTCCTCTTATGGATAAAGCTTCCAAAGTTTTGGAAAACCTTGCAGCTCCTCAACCCCAAACTCGTGTTGGTTTTCAGAAGCTTTCTTCTGACCCTCTCCCGGTTGGTAAAGAGATTAACTTGGATTTCTCTCTTGTTTGTCCTGCTCTTCCTGAGTGAGACTCTCTTATGTCTATTCCTGACCGACCATTGGTCGAAGAGAGTGTCAACTTGGCTCCGCCATTAGTTGTTCACTCTATTCTCAAAGAGAGTAGTGATCATACTTCTCATGTTCTTCTCGTCTCCTCATATTCTCATGAATCGAAGAGTGACCCTCCCATCCCGGTTGTTCAAGAGATTCCTTCTCCTATTCCTACAGAGCATGGGGGAAATCATATCATACCCCCACCAAGTAGTTATGTCATTTCTTTTGATTGGAGTAAATTGACTGCTTTCTGTCTTCCATCTTATGTGCCTTTCGAGATCACAGTACAAGCCTATAATGTGGTAGTACATGGCACTATATTAGATGAAGACACATTGTTAGCATCATGTCTTCTACTACTTGGAAAGCTTTGGGTTCCCCACAACTTGTGCCTGGCACCCAGAATCTGTTGGCTTTCAACGGAGGAACCAGTCAACCCTTAGGGATCTTTCTAAAGTTCCCTATTACATTGGGTAGAAAGATCATCTATATAGATGTGATGGTAGTCCAAGGTCCTTTAGATTTCAATATTCTTCTTGGACACTGCTATGTGTATGTCATGGGAGCTCTTGTTTCTTCACTTTTCCGTGTGGTTTGTTTTCCCCATGAAGGGAGAATTGTGACTATTGATTAACTATCGTTTATTGGTCACCAGGTGCTTCCTTTGCAACCATCATCCTCTATCGGCTCTTGTTTGAAAGCAATACCTTCCCTGCCATAGGTCAATTATGTTGTTACCCATTCCGTTTCCGCATCTGTGGATGATCACACAGATGGTATTGTACATTATGTACTGGGGGCATTGGAACCTAATCTATCTTTGGTACCAAATGACATGTATTCCTCCTAGAGCGTGGTTCTTCCATCTAGAGAAGACTTCTTGGGAGCCATGTTCTCTTATGGGTCATGAACAGAATGATGAGGATAGTTCCTGGTATTGTGTCAACCTCGTTAAAAAATGAAACAAAGTGTCTGAGGATAGTTCTTGGTCTTTTGTCAACCTCGTTAAAAAATGAAACAAGGAGTCATGAGGAGGGTTCCTTGTCTTGTGACAACCTCGTTAAAAAATGAAACAAGGTTCTCAAGGATAGTTCTTTTACTGTATCAACCTCATTAAAAAATGAAGCACCTCCATTTTCCAAATCAAGTCTTTGATTAAGATCTTGTAAAATCCCAGTCGAGTCTTTCCTAGATCTCGAGAGTGAACCTTCATTCCATCCACTTTGCTGAATGAAATGAAGCTTGGGGGGCATGTACCTCGAATTGATTCATTATGCTATGGGCATGCAAACTTAACTCAAGGATATTTTGTCTTTGTTTCAAGCTTGTGTAAAAATGAAACCAAATTCAAGCATAGTTTTTTGTTTCAAGCTTGTGTAAACATGAAACCGAATTCAAGCAGAGTTCCCCATGGTTCAAGCTTCTGTAAAAATGAACCCATGCTCAATTTTCATCTCATGATTGCCATTTTTATCCGCCTCTCCAATCAGATAAGCCTTGGTTTTTTCTCCATTGCCAACATCTCTTTGGTCGATCATATGCTTTCACTTGGTTGGGTTTTCATTTCTTGAGGAACCGCAAGGATGAGTGGTCTTATTAGCCAACCTCTTGACCATTACATGTTTTTGAGAAGTTCCACCATAGCCAGAAGCAATTGCTACCCTTTATAACACTTGTTCCTCCAAGACGAGTCACCTTTAAGCTCTTTTCTGACTCCTAAAAGATGAAAATGTTTTGAGTAACTTTTTCCTTTTTGACTCGTAAAAGAGAATAAAAATGGGGGGTCTTCTTTCATCTCTTTTCCGACTCTTTAAACACGAAAAGGTTGTTGAGCTCTTGTTGTTTTGAATTCGTTAAAGGCTGCAAAACGTCGTGCACCCAGTATACGTTTACCCCTTTTTCAAGTTGGGATGCACTATTTACGAAAAAGGTACTCCTTGACTGAAATGGTCAAGCGGTTCTCTCAAGTATCGTTTTCAACCTTTTTGGGCTTGAGAGACACAAATATACGAAAAGGGACCATGTGGAGTTTTCTTTTTCATGTCTTTTTCAAACTCCCTAAACATGAAAAAGATACCGAGTTACCCCTTTGTCAAACTCGTTAAAACATTAAACAACATTTGATTCATCGTCATGACGAATGTGAGCTTCTCCTTCCTAGGGCTCATTAAACTTACTAGGTAGGATTCGTTGGAAGGATGAACTTATAGTGCAAACATATGTTATCCCCTTCAAGCTTGTGATAAAAATAATTGGGGTACCTGCCATAAATGGTGGGGGAAATTTGAAAATTCTATTAGTTGTGTCGGCAACTCACACTTGAACATGACACTTTCTGCTTTGTGTTAGGTTGGGATATCCTCCTTTTCATTTGACATTCCTGGGTTGGTCCGCTCATTTTTAACTTTCATTTGATCTCTGCCATGTCATCATGACCACCGATCCTATGGATCCAACAGTTTCCAAACTCCGGGATCGTGTTGCCGATATATTCAAGAGTCAGTCCCTTTGTAGTTACACTTGCTCCTGATTCTCTGTATCATCTTAAATAATTCACATCCCTTTGTCTCATGTTGATGATGTGGGATACATCATGGCCCTCCTTAGACATGGTCACTTCCTGTGGACTTCAGCTCATCATCTAGGAAGTTGGCCGAGAGACTCCCTTCTAGTACCCTGGAGCTTCTGTAATGGCAAGTTCTTCACACTCGATGACAAATTCACATCATTGGCTTTCGATTGGGTGATTTCGCGGGTGTTTGACATCAGTTCCTTTATTCACATTTCATGAACTGTGCTGCTAGTACCTTGAGAGCCATTGTCATTATTGGCGGTGTCTCTCATGTTTGTTAATGGTTCACATCATTGATCGGTAATCAAGCGACTTCCTAGCATGTTTTACTTCAACACATTCATTCACATGATAGGATTTGTACTTTGATCGGTTCGTTTGGAGCGCAAGACCTTGGGCTAAGATTACACAAGTCCAAGTTGTGAGGCGATGTGACATGGTCATGTTGATATACATGTATCTTTCAGATGGATGGCTACGACCATACCATGAATTGTTATATGTGATCCTTCTCATTATTGGATGGCTGCAACCATGCCTTAGTTTCGTTATGATTCTTTCTACTGGATGGTTGCGCCCATGCCTTGGATCCATTCACATGATCATTCTCTGGATGGCTGCGTCCATACCACGATTCATGTATCATTATTCAAAGTTTTCAATGATGTATATGTATCTATGCTTGCTTGTAGGTTTTCCGATGATGGACTTAGGTTCCCTACTTCCACTTATAAAGCATTTCACCCGACTCTAGTTTGGCCTTCATGCTTTAGGGGACATCTGTTACACACCATTTTGTCACTGTCCCTATACTCCCCGTCTATGATCCCAGAGGACCTCTACAGTGTACCTGTCATGCTTTTCCATCATGAAGAAACTCCTAGTATGTCCCTCTTCATGAGAAAAATAATTTCCCTTTGCATCATTTCCCAAGAATCTTCCTTCTATCCCAGTTTACAAGACCAATGCTACTGACCAGTTTTCTCCTTGTGTCAATTTACAGAGGTTAAAACTAACCCTCATGTTGATCGAATCGACTAAGCCCTTTTCCAGTCACACCAATCCTCTTTTGGAAGGTTTTTTAAATAAGGAACCAAAGCTTCCATGTCTAGAAGCTTCATAACAAAATTCGGGTAGATGGTTGGGCCGGATAGAGCCGAGGAAATCAGTTTGGGCTCCTTTCCCCTATTAGGATGGAACAACCTCAAGAGATAATACCTTCTCCCATGATGAGAGGAACCATATCCCATCCATCCAACCTATATAAACGTCTCTTTTTCCCAAGCACAAGCTAGTTTTTAGTTGGAGTTTTGGAACAAGTGTGAATAACCAACAAGTCATTTATAGCTTATATCTTTCTAGTGTGCGTTTGGGGGAGAATAGTGTGATTTTGGTTTGGTTTGAGACTAGAGGGAATGAGGCCTTAAACTTTCATTTGTTGGGGCTATCCATGAAGTGTTAGCGGAAGTGTGGGAACCCGGATACATCAGAAGAGATCAACAACGTTAAGGCACCAGTTGTAATCTCTTTTTGTTTTATATTAATGCAACTATCGATTGATTTCCTACATGAAGTGTCATTTTACATCTTTATGGTTTAATGTTCCTTGACATATTAAGTAGGTTGAATACAATATTGCATGTTGTCACATTTGTTGTTGTTGTTGTTGTTTGCTTGTTTCAGGTATTCGAAGGAAGGAAACGGAAGATAGATGGTGTGAGGAAGCCGGATCATTACCAAGCGGAATAGCGTTCTAAGAGGTAGGCCCTCTTAATTCATTCTATCTTAAGGAGATTTTCCATAGATTGTTTGTTTGTGGCTAGACCCGCTCTCTCAGGCTAGAATAATTGTTTATGTCCGCACTAAGAATTTACCTGCACCACAATCCACTACTGTTAATGTTCCTGCTGCAACTCATTCTTTTGTCTGTGCAGCTTCATGTTCCTCCTTGAGTTGTTGCTTTAGCACATGCAACTCCTTCTTTGCTCCATTCTTTGTCTTCGCATGATTTTTGTCGCGTCATCACCTCAAAGCTTGAGTATCCAAAGTTGCTTTCAGCATCAATGGATCTTCTTGTTCTTTCAACTTTTTTCCACCTCTGTGTTTTCAACAACCTTCCTCTTGCATACATTTCATCCGTTGCATTCATTGCATTCACTGTATTCGCTGCATTCACTGCATTCATTTCATTTGATGCGTTCGCTGCATTCGCTATGTTCGGTATGCTGCCTTTAGCTGTTGTTCATGATGTTGTTGAAAATAGCAACAAGAAATGCTAAAAATAGAAATGCTCAAAATAACATTGTTATATATAGCATTTCAGGATATATTCCAATTTTAGTTTGTCCTTGAATTAAAATTCAATTTTAGTCTCACCAGCTGTTTGGAAAATAATTAATTAATTCATCTTGAGTTAATTAGTTGGTAAAATTCAAACATGAAGTCTTTGTGAAGACATGCAACAGTTATCCCTTTGATTGAGGAAGTTATCCATTAATTAAGGAGATAAGGATGAATTGTATTGGATTTGTAATTAGTTATCTTAGTTAAATGAGTTAAGTCCAGTTAAATTAGTTCCAAACAGTTTGTGGAATTAATTGTGAGTTCAATCAGTTAACGCATGCATGCATGCAACTAGTGTTGTCCAGATAGCTAAATATTCTCTCATAAATAACTCATGCATGTCAATTCAGACAAAGACCTAGTTGAGATTAAAGGCAGGGACAATGTACTATCAGTTACTAGAATATTCCTATGAGCAGAAGGAATTCATTCCTTGAGGATTGTGCAGTTACTATAGCGGTCAGAGCAATGTGTGAGGTGAGAATCATACAGGTGGCAACTGGAGGGCCCAGGAGAAACTATGCAAGGAAATAGGAGGCTTGGAGGACTGAAGGAAGGCATATGTGTTGTCTATTTTGTCTATGAGTAGTAGTAAGGGATTGTACTGAGAGCTGGATAACTTGTGAGCTAAGGCTTTGTGTAATCCTGAGATATTTCCACTTGTATGATAATACAGATAGAGGGGTTTTTAGCTGAGGCTTTCCCCAGAGTATTCTTCTATGTTTCATGTGTGATTGAATCTTCTTCTCTATTATATGTGTTCTGTTTGATCTTGCTCAAAATTGATTAAGCTTCTGCAAGTTCGATTGTAGAAGTAGATTAAGTATTTTGCTTTAGTACATTGGATAATCAATTTAATCTACGGTGAGAATTTCTACAGATGTTGCTCATTGTGATATCTTGATGTTCTTGTCTACGAACGACTTGATATCTTCATGAGTAGGAAAGCTCATAGACATTTGATCGACTACATCTCCAGGTGTGCTCTGAATGGTGTCTTTGACTCTGCCCTTTTGGAAACCATTTTACCTACACTTCTGAGAGGCAGATGAACACTTGAAATACCTGGAGACATGGAAACACTCATGGCAAGCAATATGTCAGTCAAAAACCAAAATGAACTTGAGAACTGATTTGCAACATACCTGTGTGACTGATCATGAAGGTTGTGCAATTTTAGTTGGGTGGTCAAGAGACTGACTGACTGTTGGAACTGTGCATTGCACAGTCCAATCTTGCTATTCACTGTTGGAATTGCACAATGTGCAATCTCAGCTGGAAATGGTTGTAGGCTTAGTGACTGCATTGCGCAATTTTCTTGGCCAACAGTCACTGTCCCTCAGGATTGTGCAAAGCAGGCCTTAGGAATAGCTACTAGGCAGAAATGCGCATTTTTGGAGAGGAAGGTAGAGCCTTCCCTCTCAGGATTGTGCAATGTTGTCTTGTGAGGTAGAGTCTGGGTCAAGGTTGGCTAGACTCACCAATGGGCAACTGAACGCAAATTTGAATGTGAATGCATGGTGATATTGAGTTTAAGCATAAGTGAATTATCATGCTTGCAAATGGTGAATGACAGATTCATAAAACGAAACAACATGCATGTGGGTGAGGTGAGTCGCTGAATCAGCGACCATTTGTGAAAAATAGTTTCATGCATGCGACAACAGTGAGATAGCAACGAAAACTGAAATAAAGCTATGACAAGCTAATATACATGTAAATGACATAAAGTGTTCAAAGAAAACAAGCAAACAATACACATACAAGCAAAAACACAAAAAGCGACATAAATGCAACACAAGCCATGGAAAGCGGGCTTACCCAAAACTGTTGAGTTGAATGTGTCAATAGCTCCTAGATGTGACGTGGGATGTCAGAGTTGCAAGGTTGATGTGAGGAATGAGCTCTATAGGGTCCGATTGATGAGTTTTTATAACATTGAGGTTGTAAGGCGCATCCCACAAATCTAGGGAAAGCGACACTTGGTGGGAGGTTTCTGAAATGATCCTTACATGTAACCTCCAACTGCTAAACATAGATCCCTGAAACAAGGAATGTTTGTGCATGCTTCCTTGGGAGAATCAGTCCATGCATGCAAGTCTATTTTGCTCGGTTCCAGAGGGAACCATTCATCTCAACTGCACAGGCAAGAGGTTGTTCGACTGCTTGAAGGAAATGTGCATTTTTGGCTGGGATTTGGACTAGTTGCCCAGGAGATTTGCACAATTTCTGGGTAGAGCAGCTGACTGCTGCCGAGATTTGCGCAAATTCTGGGCTGAGCAGCCCTGTTGGGGAAATTTGTGCAATTTTCTCTGTGAGGGTTGACTAGCAGAATTGCGCAATTCTAGAGTAGCAGGCTACCAGTCAGGATTGCATAATTTCTAGAGGGAAGGTTGGTTTCCCTCCAAAATTGCACAATATCTTGAGGGAGCTGCTCAGCCTGCAACTAGATCAAGTTCGGGTGATCAACTTGTGAGAGGAATGCATCGAGTTATGATCGACAGGCTTCCTTTGTGTAAGAAAAACACTGAAGCTTGTGTACTTGACGAAGCAAGACATGCTACTGTGAAGTTTGGAAGGGAGGCTCCAAAATGAAGCTAGGGGAAAATTTTGGAGGGTGGTTGTAGCCACTACAACACATTAATCCCTGCTTACATACCACATGGCCTAGCAAGATCCCATAAGGAACACAAAAGATACATTTCTTCAAATTCAGGCAATTTGGTATCTGCGACAAGTATCCAGCATAAGGCGTAGACTTGCAACATGACACTTTACCAACCCAAATACAATCCAGTCATTAAATATACTTCTAAGAATTTATGGATGAATTCTTTAAATTTAGCAATTACGACTTGTGAGAAGATCGTGGGCACATTTTTCAGCCTGAATGGCATCACTGTGTACTAGAAGCATCCCCACTCCATCTTGAAGGTATTCTTGATGTGATCCTCTGACAAAATATTAATCTAATAGTACCCTAAGAACCCATTAGTGAACGAATAGGCTTCCTGCCCTCCAACATTCTCCAAAAATTCATCTATAAATGGAGTTGGAAATGGGTCATGAACATATGCATCATTGAGATTTCGCAGATCTATGCATATCTTGATTTCATCTTGTTGCTTCTTCTCTTGAACAACCATCGGCTCACCCAATTAGATTCTTCCACCGGCTCAATGGTTCTAGCCTCTAGCGTTTGTCCATCTCTTTGTGCACCTTCTCCTTATACTTGGGATTTAGATAGTAAGGTCTATGTTTCACAGGCTTCACATCAGGCTTTAAGGTGATCTTCATTACACCTAGATCCCCTACTATTCCTTTTAGGTCCGAGAACTTGGTAGGAAACAAGTCTTGATATTCGAACAGTAGTTCCACAACTTTATCGACTATCTTCATCCTAATAATCACCTATCTTTGCAAACTTGGGCTGCGCATCAGACCCAATGTTTACTAGCTTGATCTTCAAATGTTCTGTTATATCAGGTTTCGCTACTTTCGGTCCTTCAACCTTGAGTATCCCTTGGTCTTTGGAATTTTGATATTTCACGGATCCTCTTCTCCTTCTTCTACAGTTAGATTATAGCATTCCAGCGCATGGGGAAGTTGTGTATTCCAGTCCGGCTGAACCCATCCTATTGAATCCTTAGGCATCTTGAATATTGCGGCCTTAATTTCCTAGAGGGCCTCATCAATACATTCAAACCCATCCTCAAAGCTAAAAGTTAGCAAGAAGCTTTCCCTCAGGAGATCCCATCCAGTTGTTCCATGGCATAACTTCGTTTCCAAGTACCATTTCATTGGGATAGTATCAGGGTGTGACATAAGATATGTGCCCACTCTGGTTGAGGCTCCTCCCCCCAAGTTTTAGTCCATTGCACCAAATGCTCGTGCGGATGATCCCTACTTGAGTATTTCTTTGTCATTTGGGTATTTGTGTACTCAAAACTTATCTTCATCATTTGCTTGTACTCTTTCTAGTCAGCAAAGCTATCCTTATGTGTACCCCACCAACGGGCAGGCATAGCACACAACGTCAGCTCAAGCACCTGGAATCGATGCTCTTTTGTCACCTCCCTTTCAAAATTATCCAAAAATAAAGTAACATCATCTAAGCCATAATAATGGGGAAGATTTCCTACCTCCGTGGATACACACCGAAGCGATTTTTTCATCATATTGCGGCATAGCTTTGGAACTTCGTGCAACCTATTTTTCCAATGCTCAAGTTCTTCATCTAAATTTGAGGTACAAGAGCTATCTCTATCCCATGTGTTATCACTGACAAAATTTCAAAAAAAAAAAAAACAATTTGGACGACTTGTATGGTTTCAAAGTTGTAAGTCAGTCTTGGTCAAGTCATTTTTCAAATTTCAAAAAAGGAGCCAAGTATTTTCAGTTATGATTATGTTTGGGTTCATCTATGAGAAGCAAATTGACAAGCACTTAATCAGAATTCTTTGAAGTCCAAGTGAAGTAGCTTCTCTTTTCATTTCAAGCGAGGCAATGATCAAGATTAAGATGGTCCAAGCTCTTTCAATTTTCATCTTGCAGGAATTCCATGGATTTGTTTATAGAAGAGAAGGATCGTAGGTCAGGCAGGTGTATTATATTGGACAAGCTTTCAAACAAGTTGGTTGTTGGAGATTTTGTGAAAAACTTCAAGGAGGTCACATGCAAGTCACCAAAGAATTTGCTTCAAATTTCACAAGATTTAATTCAAAGGTTGGAGTGCTTGAATTACCAATATATCCAGAGGTTATATCTGTAGTCACTGAAATCCCAAGAGAGACAATTTTAGAAAAAGAGAACTATGTGTTTTTGACTCACACAGCAGTTTCGTAGCGCGCTA
>APFE030396633.1:0-23668 GCA_000404065.3 Pinus taeda | reverse complement strand
TGCTGAAGGTGACAATTTTGTTTTTTAAGGATCTACCTTGAAAGCAAAAGGGATTTATTTTGAAAGGGATGTTTCTTCAGAAGTGTAATAAGATCATTTGAGAAGGTTTGAGCCCTAATCAAAAGGAAAATTCAAGAAATGAAGACATATACACATAACAAACCTTGTGCTACAAAACCCCTGAAGCAGCCTGTTTTAGCAGAAAAACTGTTCTTACTAGTTAACTTGCAGAAGCTTTCCTGAGCAGTTGAGAACGAAATTTTGCAAATTGAAAGAGGTTTTTATTCCTAACATTCTGCACTACAAAAACCTCTTTCCCTTTCTTCAAATACATCATGAGCTGGGAGAAACAAAGGACCAAAGTTGCGCTACGAAACTTCTGTAGGTGCTGTTTTATGAAGAAAATGGGCAGTTTAATGGTGACGTCAGCAGATTTTTGAAGGAAACGCCTAAGAAACATAAGGGATATCACTTAAGGCTATCCTAGCTATTCAGAGGATGACAAGTGTGCATTCTCCATAAAGGTAAAATATTTTTTCTTAAACTATAGCTTTAATAAAGGTACTTTATTACCGGTGGTTAGGGTTTGGCTGAAGATGCATATGAGGATTTGGGCTTGTACACCTGTTCAATCAACAAGGCTTCCAGCATATCTGGAAATATGGTGATACTCATCAATTTTGGAGTATTAAAGAGCTGGGAACATATTTCTTAACTTTCGAAGAAGTGGCTCAGATTAAAAATGTTTCTAAAGAAAGCGTAGTGAGATATGCTAATTATAGAAAGGCTGTGCTAAAAGGCAGTACAAGTCTAATGGGCCAAACTGAATCAGTGTCTGATGCATATTTGTGGACAGTGCCAGCTCTTAAGCAAGCAAAGACCATGAAAACAGCTGAACACAAGCCTAAGAGCAGAAAACAAGGCTTTGAAGAAAGAAGTTAGTAGTCTGAAGAAGAAGCTAGGTCAACTAGCTCATTGATCTAAGGGGAAATTTGCTTTTCAAGTTTTGATTAATTTTGGTTTCCATCATTTTGAACCTTTTTTAGATCCCTAGCACCTGTACAAGGTAGCTGAAGAAATCATGAAATTAAGTCAACAGTGCTTAAAGATTCATATGTTCTGTTTTGATAAAAAACAGCAGTTTCGTGGCGCGCTACGAAACTGCTGTAGATGACTGTTTTGTAAGAAAACAATGAAATTGATGCTGAGGTCAGAAAATTTTGAAAAGGAATGCCTCGAGGGCAAGAAAGAGACCATACAAGGCTATCTAAGCATTCAAAGAATGACAGGTGTAAGTGTTGGAGCAAAAAAGTGAAATATTTTGGTTTTTTGCTAAAGTCTTCCTAAAGCTACTTTATGACCGAATTATTATGGTTCTGGTAGGGTTACCGGAATTTTGGGTTGGACACCTGTTCAGTTCACAAAGCATCCAGATCATAAGGCATATGGTGTTATGCGTGGTTATTAAAGGTGTTAAATAGCTTGAAGCATGTTCTTTTGGAAATGAAGACTGATGGAAGGCAGGGACCGTGAAAACAGGGCACACATCTTCATCAAATAATGAGTCATCTGCACAGTGAGAATCCAAGGCAGCTCATTCAGTGAATGCCTCTCCAATATATTTCGGCCACTACAGAAATAATACAGGTGTCAAAGCTCAAGAAAGCATCATGCACACGAGGAGATAGAATTAGAGTTTCAATAGGATTAGGACTCTATGTATTTACAGCGCAATACCTTTGTATTTAATAAGTTGGTTTAGATATAAGGCAATTAATGATAGATTATCGAGCTCCCCTCATGCTGGAGGAGGAGACTCAAGGTAGTTTAGTTTTGTTTTCCTATATATAGGAAAAACTCTGATGTAAAAAGGGTTGGAGATTTTTATAAAAAACAGAGTTTTCATATTGGCTTATGTAAAGGACTTTGACAGTAATAGAAAGGATACTTTTTCTTCCCAAGATTCATCTTTTGTTTCAAATGCTCAGAGTATATGTGGTTTGGTCTTTATTTTTCTTGTTTTACAGTTCACTAAATATGCAATCACTCTGAATTCACCTAGTGCTCAGACTTCCTGTGTATGTTTTTTGAATTGAGGTTCTTCTTGAGAAATGTTCTGAGTGTTGAGACATTATATGCCTTGGCTTCCATGATTGAGTAGCTAATAATTTACTGCAGAAGTGTATGACTCCATGATCCCAATGGTAGAAGTCTAATTTTGTTGTTCCAACCAACTTAAACTTCATCTACTGTTAAAAGAGTTAGCCATCTTTTCTTGCCCTTAATGCATATCAAAAATCTGTGAGAGAGCCCTCTCTGACTAAGGAGGCTAAACCTTAGTCTAAAGCATGGTTTGAAACAGTTTCATGAAATCTTGCTAGGTAGCAGCCCTTAGTACATGATTTTATGATAACACTCGTCAAGCACAATTAACTTATATATGTGTTCAATATCATCATCACCATATTATTTGCAGACGGGTTTTGTATATTGCACCCCTTCAGAGGGATCTAAGGGAACAACGACCTTGGTACCATTCTTTTCAAATACCATACTCCTCCTTTTTAGATTGATTATGGCATCCATGTCAAAATCACAATCGATTCCTACCAAATCTAGATACAGATTACTGTCATCCACAATCTCAATGACTTTGAAGTTTGCCCTCACTATTTCTCCTTCAATATCCACCATAACGCGTTGCAACCATCCCTTCGGGATAATCTTCTATTGATTAGCCATGCATAGTTGAACAGGTGTCCATTGCAGCTTTGGTTTCTCCATCTGTTTCCAAGTCCACTTTAGCAACACATTTGCATCTGATCCCAAGTCTATAATTAATTGATCCATTTCAAATTCACTAATCTGCGCAGTTAACCACATTTCCCTACGAGTTCTCTTCTTATTCTTGTTGACCTTATTTATAGCACGTTGTTCAGGTTTTGGTTTTTCTTTACTAGCATAGTTGTCGATCAATTATTGCAACCCTTCTACTACTTTTTGGTCCCTTAACAACTTCATACATGTCTACAGAAAGGACTTTAGAATAGCCGAATTAGGGTTTTTTATCATAGTACCTACTTCAAGGGAATTCTTCTTTGGAACTAGTTTCATTTGTGTCTTTGATGCAAAATCTCCCATGTCCATGAAACTCTTCTTCACCTCCAAGAAAGTTTCCTTTTCCTTCTGCAAATTGAACCCATTATTCTTTTCTCCTGCTTTCATAACCCATGTAGCTGCTCCAGGCTTGTTACCTTATGCCTTATCTTCTCCAGAAGTCACACCACTTCGTATCACTATATTAATGCTTGGATCATCCTCGTGCAATTTAGATCACTCTATTTGGATATTTTGTGTAGGCTACTAGTTCTTCTTTTCCTGCATCTTAGCCATTAAAATAGGGCAATATTCTATCACATGGTCAAACTGTTGATAATACTGACTTGAAGGGTGAGTGGGATTATGAAAATCCCACTTATAATGTTTGGCTTCACCACAATTATAACATATGATGTGACGCCTTCCTTGTCCAGTGCCTCCTCTGTGACCTCGTCCTCAACCTTGAACTCCTCCAAGAACCATAGGTGAATCATTCTCTTCATGTGTGTGGCCTTCAACTTGCATCCTATATGTTGGAATTCAATCTATCATCAAGTCATAGCTACGAAAATGGTTCTCATCATGTCCTACTGATTGAAAAAACTTAAAAAATAATTGTTGCAGTGACTACACATATTTTCGTAGCAAATAGCAATGATTAGTTGGGTGCTAGCCTGCAACTCGACATATACTACACCATATGCTTGGTCTGGTACTTGGTCCAACACTAGGCTCTGGCTTCAAAGGATTGGGACCTCCGCCAGCCAAATAATTAGGGTAGACTGGACACTGGTCCTTATAGTGACCTTCTATCTTACACTTTAGGCACCATACTTCTAAGCACATCTAAGACCGAATATCCTTTCCTGTCTTCAAGTATTCTTGATTCGAATTGGATCCACAAAAGACTGTCAAGAACCTGGACTGTATCGAGTTGAACAAATCCTTGGAAATTCCAAAAACAATGATCAAAAAATGCCTTGAACCAGTGGCCATGGCAACCGGCGCGGAACGACGAGGACCTCGGTCAAAGTGCGCTGACCGAGGCCAATGGAGACTATGCGGGAGGTCAAAACAACCCCTGGGAGCCACGGATCGGGAAAAGGAGGTGATTTTGATTTGCGATTAGTGCTAGGCAAACAAGGCTGAAATGGGGGAGCCTTAAGCACTCGGTCACATTGGGAGCTAGAGAATCGTGGGCGGAGAAACAAAAAGCGCTAAAGGACAAAGGTGGGACTCGCGCTATGGAAAACTGGCAGTATTGATCGGGGTGCCCTTGAACGGTAAGAGGTTTTGGAGGAGAGTAGAGCGATCCCACTCATCGATCAACGCGTGGCAGCAGAGGTGAGAGGAAAACCACTGTGATCGCACGCTATCGATCGAGCAAGTCAACCGTGCTCCATGTGTGTATGACGTTGGATCTGGAGGAGCCCAGATCAGATGGCTGAGATTGTGCCCGATAAAAAGGAGAGGAATCGACATGGAATTAAGATGTGATTTAAAAGGATTGGAATCTATTTGACTGCCATGATGGAGAAAGAACGTATCAACGACATAACCGAAGAAATGAACTGATGAAGCAAGCTGGCACCAGTTAGATGGAGACATGTGGCACTTCCCGAGCGTTCATGCTGACGCCAAATAGGGAACTCCAAGTGCAGCTGCAAAAGGTGAATTGGCACAGGTGGGAGAGGAACCAAACAAGCATAGGGATTGAATGGTTAAAGCCATGAACAGAGGCAGTCGAAGAAGAAGGAGGATTTGGAGAGGAGTCCAAACGACCAAGAGAGACAGTGAACAATGCACCCTGAGAGAAGGACTGAACATAGATAACAGTAAAGCCAAGCAGAGGGGACAGAGGGCTGAGCTGACCATAGGTAGCATTGAGCACCAGAGAGCTTGAAGATTCAAGCCTTCCCATAGAGGAATCTGTCCGGATTGAGCATCACATTTGGCTCATTCCACTGTAGACCAAAGGTCACAGAGCTGGTAGGAAGGACAAGAGTTTGTGTACTTCGAGTGTCTTTGGAAATCCAAGAACCACCTTACCTAGCAAAATCTACTGTCAGGAGAACTCATATTGAGTCCCTGTATTGTAATTTCTCTACTGTAAGACACAATAAAACAAGGCCACCACTGAAGCTGGACCAGAGACGTAGCCCTGGAGAATAGGGTGAACTCCTTATTAAAAACTATTTGTGTCTTTGTGTTGCTTACTGTATTTTTTTTCTGTCTTTCCATTCAAATGTCTGTGTATTGGCAATTTGATCGATCCGTTGCTTGAATAACACAGAACACACACCAACACATGAGTTTGTAATACCTTTTGTTTAATAACTCTTCAACTGAGGTCACTCATAGGGTGATTATCAGATCACTTCTAGCTACATATGTAGACTTTCCAACTGTGATTGTATCTGTTGAAACCCTATGTGAGTGTCTTGTACCGACGAAGCTTCTAATTTTATCACAATTTCTAATGCTTCCGCCTACATCCCAATCTTTTTCTACAATAGTGGTAAACGAAGGTGTGGGAATAACACAACTATATACCACTCTTTGTGCAATTCATCAGAGATCTAGACGTTGGCTTGTCCCATCAAATATTTTAACCTCTGATCTACATCCCAAGCAATTTCATTGATAACTTGCTTAATCTCTTTTATTTTTGTAATTCCCTGTGACTGCGACTTGGGCTTCTTAAACTCGGTGTTTAGTGTGTTCTTCGTCGTAGCTAGTGAGGCATTTGGATTCATCGTAGTGTGCTTGATATACCATGAAAGTGCTCTATCCTATAGCGTTGTTCTTTCTTCATATCGTCATCATTAATCTATTGCGCTTTCCACATAGCTTCTGTGACAAACAAAAATTGATCAGGGTCCTCTGATCCCTAACTCTTAAATATAGGCATCTTCATTGCGCTAGCCATGTTGAATAGTGGAGGTGGAGGTGGAGGGGTAGGTGTATGAAGTGGAGGTGGAGTGCATGGTTGCGGAATCCTAGAAGTTCGCCGAGTTTTTTACTACGTTGTACCTCTAGGTGTACTAGGGTTGCTCCTTTCTTCTTCGATATCTAATTCACCCAGTGATGGGATGTACTCACCCTCAATATAGTTACCACGATCGGATCTAATTTTTTTTTTGCTTCGTGTAGATTTAGTTTGGCCTCATTTAAACATCAATCTATAGGCATAATACCCATTTCACATAACAACATTTTAATCCAGATCTTGAAGGAATTCAGATACTTACCTCATGAACCTTTGAAAAATATGCACTCAAATTCATTGTAGGATACTGTTGTGTCAATTGAAATTTCAGTGATAAAGCCTTCGAGGATACTATCAACCTAGTAATCAACATCTCTTGCAACCTTATATTCAGACTCCTTAAGTCACTTAATCAGCTCTGGGGTCCACACAATAAGATCATCATGTTTCCTAGTGGGTTCATTTTCCACTAGCTTTGAAAGCCACTCATGTAGCTCATTAGCAAATGATGTGAAAAAAATATCTTGATGGTCTGTATAGATATATCTTCTTTTGACTGGCATGAATCTCTTCATTCTTGTGTTGCAAATTCATGCAATTTCCAATCTACCCAATTTTGTATCTCTTTTCTAGTCAGATGCCACATCACACATCCCTCAGATAGATATCAGTCCCAGAAATGGAACCATTTGTTGGCTTTAGGGGCTTATATCTAGGTTCAAAGTTAGCTATGCTAACCAACAAAACCCTATACCATCGACCCTTTCAGTAACATCTTGCTCACGCAGACCGCAGTCTCACCTGAGACAATATTGGGGGATGCTAGAACCAGGTTTCTGCATCTACAGGGACTATGCAATGTGGTTGTAAGGCTTTTAATAGTTTATGTCTTAATCTGACCTTCGTTAAATATTAACCTAATTCTTACAATCGTAAAGCATTTTCTACTTTAATAGATTAGTTAACTGCATGATACTATACTAAACTAACATCCATTATTCATAATATAAAACAGTATCTGAACCTTTGCGATGCAATTGTAGAAAAAATATATAAACGAACCATAAACATGATAAACCACATAAATTATGTGGACATACAGAAATATACATATTCATTCTCAAAAAGTCTTCTTTATTAGTCAAGTCTTCTCAAATACAATCTTTCTGACCCTGTGCACACTGCTGCACGAGCATGTGCACTCAGTTGTAGACTTACCAAGGTCTCTGTGCACACAATTGCAGGAGCCTTCCCCTTCGCCTGACTACAAAAAGATATTACAAAAACAGACTCAAAAGTGTTTTCTCAATACATTACATGCTTTAGACTTGCAAAAACATCCCTTTATATTTTCTTCTACCCTTATAATACCTTGGTCCATAAACCGTAGGTAGAGATCAAAATCATCTAAGTAATCCCATCCCTTTAAAAAAGAAGGGGCTTTGACCCACCCTAAAGCCACTTTGACTCTTAAAACGCTGCGTTAATTGCGCTCCACTCATCAAAATGTGGAGTCTTTACATGCTTTGGACAAAACTTAGACCTAGGGGATCCCTACCCAACATCTAATATAATACAAACAAAAGAGGGGTTTTTCCCAATTGGGTTCCACAGTAAAAATATTGTGTTCATTGTGATAGAATGCTTGCATGTGTTTCTATTGTATGTTTTCCTTTCCACAAATTGAGTAGAAGAGATTTGTGTCTATTGATCTTAGTCTGATTTCATTAGCAGCTGCAAATTTCAATTTATTTATATATTTTTGTAGATTCACTTCTATATATTTACTTATATGTTTCTTCAGCTTACTTATTGCCTCTTTTAGCTTCCATACTTTTGAGTAAACAACCATTAATCTCTTCTTGTTTCTCCTTAGCTTTGGATTTTTTTTCTTGATTGGCTTGTATAATATCTAAATCTGAATTCAAGATACACGTTTCTTGCAATATTTCGGATTCATGATTGTTTGTATTACTGGTTCCTCCACCCATCATTCATATCTCATTATTATGCTCCTCACCATCCCTAGGTGACACTACACAAGTTTGTCCATTGTTGTCTTCAATCTTACAGAAGTTTTGTCAATTGTTATCTTCAACCTTTCTTCAACCATTTCTAATAGTTGTTTTATTATCTCATTGTGACACAAAGAAAATAATTGTTTCAATTGAGGACCCATAAGAGTCCCAATGTTGTAATCTACAGGCCTGACACCACTTGTAATGAACCTCACTGAACTCCTTATTAAAAACTATTTGTGTCTTTGTGTTGCTTACTGTATTTCTCTGCTGTCTTTCCATTTAAATGTCTGTGTATTGGCAATTTGATCGATCTGTTGCTTGAATAACACATAACACACACCAGCACATGAGTTTGTAATACCTTTTGTTTAATAAATCTTCAACTGAGGTCACTCATAGGGTGATTATCAGATCACTTCTAGCTACATATGTAGACTTTCCAACTGGGATTTTATCTGTTGAAACCCTATGTTAGTGTCTTGTATCGACGAAGCTTCTAATTTCATCACAATTTCTATTGCTTCCACCTACATCCCAATCTTTTGCTACAATAGTGGTAATCTAAGGTGTGGCAATAACGCAACTATATACCACTCTTTGTGCAATTCATCAGAGATCTGGACGTTGGCTTGTCCCATCAAACATTTTAACCTCTGATCTACATCCCAAGCAATTTCATTGATAGCTTGCTTAATCTCTTTTATTTTTGTAATACCCTGTGACTGCGACTCGGGCTTCTTAAACTCGGTGTTTAGTGTGTTCTTCGTTGTAGCTAGTGAGGCATTTGGATTCATCGTAGTGTACTTGATATACCGTGAAAGTGCTCTATCCTATAACGTTGCTCTTTCTTCATATCGTCATCATTATTCTATTGCGCTTTCCACACAGCTTCTGTGACAAACAAAAATTGATCAGGGTCCTCTGATCCCTAACCCTTAAATATAGGCATCTTCATTGCGCTAGCCATGTTGAATAGTGGAGGTGGAGGTGGAGGGGTAGGTGTATGAAGTGGAGGTGGAGTGCATTGTGGAATCCTAGAAGTTCCTCTAGTTTTTTACTACGTTGCACCTCTAGGTGTACCAGGGTTGCTCCTTTCTTCTTCGATGTCTGATTCACCCAGTAATGGGATGTACTCACCTTCAATATAGTTACCACGATCAGATCTAATTTTTTTTTTGCTTCGTGTAGATTTAGTTTGGCCTCATTTAAACATCAATCTATAGGCATAATACCCATTTCACATAACAACATTTTAATCCAGCTCTTGAAGGAATTCAGATACTTACCTCACGAACCTTTGAAAAATATGCACTCAAATTCATTGTAGGATACTCTTGTGTCAATTGAAATTTTAGTGATAAAGCCTTCGAGGATACTATCAACCTAGTAATCAACATCTCTTGTGACCTTATATTCAGACTCCTTAAGTCACTTAATCAGCTCTGGGGTCCACACAATAAGATCATCATGTTTCCTAGTGGGTTCATTTTCCACTAGCTTTGAAAGCCACTCATGTAGCTCATTAGCAAATGATGTGAAAAATATATCGTGATGGTCTATATAGATATATCTTTGTAACCACCTTTCTTTTGACTGGCATGAATCTCTTCATTCTTGTGTTTCAAATTCATGCAATTTTCAATCTACCCAATTTTGTATCTCTTTTCTAGTCAGATGCCACATCACACATCCCTCAGATAGATATCAGTCCCAGAAATGGAACCATTTGTTGGCTTTAGGGGCTTATATCTAGGTTCAAAGTTAGCTATGCTAACCAACAAAACCCTATACCATCGGACCTTTCGGTAACATCCTGCTAACGCAGACCGCAGTCTCACCTGAGACAATATTGGGGGATGCTAGAGCCAGGTTTCTGCATCTAGAGGGACTATGCAAAGTGGTTGTAAGGCTTTTAACAGTTTATGTCTTAATTTGACTTTCGTTAAATATTAACCTAATTCTTACAATCGTAAAGAATTTTCTACTTTAACAGATTAGTTAACTGCATGATACTATACTAAACTAACATCCATTATTCATAATATAAAACAGTATCTGAAACTTCGCGATGCAATTGTAGAAAAAATATATAAACAAACCATAAACATGATAAACCACATAAATTATGTGAACATACAGAAATATACATATTCATTCTCAAAAATTCTTCTTTATTAGTCAAGTCTTCTCAAATACAATCTTTCTGACCCTGCACACACTGCTGCACGAGCATGTGCACTGAGTTGTAGACTTACCAAGGTCTCTGTGCACACAACTGTAGGAGCCTTCCCCTTCGCCTGACTACAAAAAGATATTACAAAAACAGACTCAAAAGTGTTTTCTCAATACATTACATGCTTTAGACTTGCAAAAACATCCCTTTATATATGCTTCTACTCTTATAATACCTTGGTCCATAAACCATAGGTAGAGATCAAAATCATCTAAGTAATCCCATCCCTTTACAAAAGAAGGGGCTTTGACCCACCCTAAAGCCACTTTGACTCTTAAAATGCTGCGTTAATTGAGCTCCGCTCATCAAAATGTGGAGTCTTTACATGCTTTGGACAAAACTTAAACCTAGGGGATCCCTACCCAACATCTAATATAATACAAACAAAGGAGGGGTTTTTCCCAATTGGGTTCCATAGTAAAAATATTGTGTTCATTGTGATAGAATGCTTGCATGTGTTTCTATTGTATGTTTTCCTTTCCACAAATTTAGTAGAAGAAATTTGTGTCTATTGATCTTAGTCTGATTTCACAGCAGCTGCAAATTTCAATTTATGTATATATTTTTTTAGATTCACTTCTATATATTTACTTATATGTTTCTTCAGCTTACTTATTGCCTCTTTTCGCTTCCATACTTTTGAGTAAACAACCATTAATCTCTTCTTGTTCCTCCTTAGCTTTGGAAATTTTTTCTTGATTGGCTTGTATAATATCTAAATCTGAATTCAAGATACACATTTCTTGCAATATTTTGGATTCATGATTGTTTGTATTATTGGTTCCTCCACCCATCATTCATATCTCATTATTATGCTCCTCACCATCCCTAGGTGACCCTACACAAGTTTGTCCATTGTTGTCTTCAATCTTACAAAAGTTTTGTCAATTGTTATCTTCAGCCTTCAACCATTTCTAATAGTTGTTTTATTATCTCATTGTGACACAAAGAAAATAATCGTTTCAATTGAGGACCCATAAGAGTCCCAATGTTGTAATCTACAGGCCTGATACCACTTGTAATGAACCTCACTAATACACTATATATATAATATATATTTATATATTTTATATATATATATATTATAATATATATATATATACTAAAGTATGCATAGTTCCTACATTTCATAAATTTTTGTTTTACAATTGTCGTTTCTCACCAATCACAACTTCACAACCATTCACAACGATTGTTTGTGATAAGAGATTGAATTTTCTCTATACTTCTTTTGAGTATTAAATCCTATTTCTATCTAGTTTTATTCCCTTCTAATTCCAATTATTTTATAATGGTGTATGGATATATTCAAAAAAAGATATAATAATTTGTCTCACCAATTTTTCCTTTCATTCTAATAAGGTTTTCAACCACAACTCTTGAACTCATGATATTATCATTTGTATAATTAAATTTTTTATTTTAACCATGTAATGTTTATAATGAAACACTTTAAATCATTTTTACTTATATTATGTTGTCGTTGCTACAACACCCTCCAAATTTTGGCATACATCCAAATTTCAGAGCCTATTTTGACTTTTCATGTTGTCATCGCAAGTATTAAAATTCATTGCATGTGTTTCCTCTAAGTATCCCAGTCTCGTTTGGAAGAAAATCAAAGTGTCATATTTTAGCATGGAAGGCGTTACATATCGCACATATGTAGTTTTGTTTTATTTCAAAGGATAATTTTGGTGCTATTGAGTCATGATTATCATCTATACATGTATTACATTCATTCCCAAGTTTTCAAGCATTGTCGCATAAGTGTCGTCAATGTTGTCGCAAAGTGTATCTTTAGTGTCGCACTTGGGGGAAGTTGTCGCATAGTCATCGCATTGAGGGGATTATGTTTTTCATATGTTATGAGTGATCAATAATGTGTCATCAAATTTTCTAAGTGTGTGATCATGCTCAATTTTTTTCCTTGTTCACTTTGGCCTTACTCATCCCACACTTAGCCAAATTCGGAAAAGTGCCTTCCCGAGAAACATGACCTCACTCATCCTTCCCGAACTATCACTACACAGTCACAGTGCTCAGTCCTAACCCTTAAGCTCCAAAATTGTGCAACCCCTGCCTTCCAGTCACCTTCTTCTCCTCACTGTGAAATATCAAGCAACAAGCCTCCAACTTGATCTCTTGGAATTTTCAACTGTGCAATCCCTAGGCATTTTTCCCTCCAGAACAACGTAGTAGGAAACCTCAAGCCTCAATCTTGTCTCATTTAGCCCCTCAACTATTCAATTGTCTTTCCCTAGCCTGCCTAAACTATGCATTGCATAGTCTCAAGCCTTCATCTTGGCCCCTAACTTCTTGAGATGTGCAATTGTACAATCCTTGATCCAGTCTTTCAGCCCAACACCCAGTTCCAGCTAAGTCAATGGTTTTCATAAAGCATGTTAGACTAGTGTTTTATCAAACTGGTGTTGTCTTGTCATGATTGGATTTCAGTTGAAGGTATTATATCATGTTATGATAGGATGATGATGAAGGAAATGAAGAAGGAGACCCTACTAGAAGACATATTTGTAGTTTCAAAGACAATTTGATCAATCAATAAAAGATAGAAGTACACTAGATTGCAACAACAGATAGAGAACACGATCATATTGAAGGCACATATTTCAAGAGGACACAAAGATAGTAGCAACAACAATGGCTTGGAATTTCCATACCATCATGCATTCCATGTCATCAATGTCATGTGATGTCTTGGAAAGGTCTCATTTCAAGTTTTATATGAGTCATCATCTACCACATCATTTGTGGATTGTGTAATTTCAATAAGTGAGAAACGTAATGTAAAGTGAAAATCCACAAGTTATCTATAGAATGTGAAATGTCATGGAGTAAAAAATTCATAGAGAAGTCAAACATTCATGAGTGTATTCCAAGAGTCACAAGGGAGGTGAACTGTCACCCCATTTTCTATATATACACCCTCATAGCTCATGCAAAGGACTTTTCACCTTGGCTCCTCCTACCTGGAATTAGAGAGGAATATAGTTCTTTTGGAGGTCCGAGAAAGTAGTTGCTCTAACGCTCCACTATTGGAGCTAGTGGTGTTCACTGTATTGATGTATCTTGGAGCTTTTTCTTAATTTCAAAGCTCATTAATTCAATACACTTTCATGCATATGTCATAAATATCATAAGACTATTTTTTGAATGTTTGTGATGTATGCTATTTTCATCTGTACTACGAGAATTGAACTATTTCAAAAGTTTTGGCACTTATCTTGTGAAGGTGTGTTGTATGTGTTTTAGCAATAATTTCTTCTATGTGAACTATTTCGCTAGTTGATCAACGATTCGTTCATATGTACATGCTCATGTGTATTTACTAGATTAGTACTATTACTTTTCTTTTAAAGGCTCACTTTTATCTCCCCTTCGGTAGAAGAACCTTGATACATTCTGCAGTTGAACATTCCATAAGGTATACTCACTTTTTCATACTACAGTACAAGTACATGACTCTCTTGTGTTGACCATTGGAGCCAAGGCAAACTTATAAGAACATATGGCAGTCAGACCCTATTTCTGCAAGGGATCCCAAACCAAACAGTGCGAAGTCTGATTGGTATTTTTCATCGAGGAGACCCCCTTAGTTGATGGATTTCCATCACTGTCAACAAATGGCACTAGAAGGAGGGTCAGATGAAAAGTTATTCCCAGTAAGTCTATTTTTAATCTCTTATCTTAAATATCTCATCCCCAAATCATAATCCTAGAATGTTTCTCTAACCTACCCCCTAGTAAACTGTTCATCTCCGTGGAACAACTTGATGACTTGTCTCAATTTAAGCTTGACAGTGAGGGTGATACATCCATTACCGAGCATGCATCTATTTTTCTTAAGTTATGTTAACACTTTGAAATTGACTATGAATATGTGGCTTGTATTCTTTTCCACCTCACACTTGAAGGTCAAGTTAATCGATGGTGTCATACCCTACCGCCCACTTCCATTCATTCTTTTAAACACCTCATCAAGGAGATTCATTTAGCATTTTATAGGTATGATTATTGGGATGTCCTTAAAAGAATTAATTAACTAAGAATGAATCCTAATGAATCCATTAAGGATTTTGGTAATCAATTCCTTCACCATTTTTTATGAATTTCCTAAAGAAGGCACATATTGGTATTTCTTTAAACAAAATTTTGAGTGTTTGGTTCATATCTCTTACATGGTGAATCTAAACCCCCTAATGTTTCTTCTTCTCCAACTCTTATCTTCCTCCTTTTCCAGTACTGATTGGGGTGCCTCTATGCATTAATGTTGAAGTTGGGAGATCCACAAATCAGATTGTTGATCTGTATCTTCAACATTCATCCACCTCTCATAATTCAGATCCAATGGAGGAAATCTTGGAATGGTTCATGAAGCCTAGGGTTAAGACTAATCCTTTCATTCCTGAAGATGACATTAGCACTCTTAACCTCAATATTGAATCTAGTTCCATTGAAAGTATTACTTATTCAAGGGACATTTTTCATCCTCTATAATCTACATGCCATGACTCTTTGTACCATGATACACTTGATCAATATACTCTACCAACTAGTTCTTCACACTCTCTTGATTTTCAAGTTGCTGGTTCAAATTGCGATTAAGTACAAGATGATCATGTTACAAAGGTATAGGAGAAAATGGGTGAAGAGACTTTTGACCTCTCTTCCCTCTTTCAAAACCCTTTGTGTCAAGATGTTGTTCCCTCATTATTGGATGATTATCAATCTACTAATCTCTTTAGTGATTCAAATGAAATCTATTTGCTTAGATGCATATTCTTGGGAAACAATCAGTTTGATGATGATGACTTTGTTGATGTATCTGATGATGAATTATCAAGTGCACTAGATGATATTTCGGTTTCTAAATAGGATTTTGATTTGAAAGATTTAGATCTTGAATTTTATTTAGTCAAAGAATATGTTCTTATGGAAACTCCCTCTTCATCTCATTGTCCCTTATGTTCTACTATTTGTAATACATCAACCTGCGATGAAGATACTCCATGCTTTTCAATTTCTTCATCTGATGAGTTAACTTCTCAATTGACATAAGGTAGTGAGGTTATCCATGATGGTAAGGGAAAAACTCAAATCAGAGTGTCCTTTCCATCCCTCATCATCTCCTTTTTTTCATGAGGACAACTCTTCAAATCAACTTGCTCATGAAATTTATCTGATTCATACATCTTTAGATTTATGATTAGAAGAATCTTTTGACTTGAGTAATATGGTTGTTGAAGTTGTAAAATCCATTAAAATTAGTGATATATATAGCTTCCATCTAGATAATAGTGATCTTATTGAAACCAATGGAAGTAGTTATCCTTACACCATGCATGATTTGCTTCAATCTTCCAATTGAGATTCTACAATCCTTGAAAGTTATGGGACTTGTCAGGAAGTCGAGGCACTTCAAATTCCATTGATGGTTATGTCAAGATATCACAACTCTGGTAAGGTCCTCGAACTAGGTCAGATCTGGTTTTTCTCACAAAATTATTTTCTTTGCATGGTTTCAATAGATGTAAATTCCTTCTTGAAATATGTTTGCTGTTTTGGATATGGTATTGTTAAATTTCAAGATTTGATTTCTGACCAGATTCAAGATTCGATTTCAGTTGATTAATCTCCATACAAATTTCTTGTACTTAACTCATCTTTGGAGTGTGTATCTCTTATAGAAGCATGGAACTGTGAAGTTAAACATTTCAAAAAATATCTCTGGTTGAAGGAATCATGTCTATTAGATACATTTCAGAATAGTCAGCTCTTGGTTTTTCTTATGAATGTTATATTGCTAATATTTTTATTCATCACACCTTAAATCCTCTTGAGTTCTCATGAATGCATGAGTTATTTGCAAAATCAAATTCTTCTTCACTCATTGTATCCCGACTGGTTTCATGTGTTCGCTATATTGGCATTCCTTTTCACTTCTTTTGACGACTACAATGTTAGTGCAATGTGTAACCAGTTACAAGGGAATTGTTTGTTACATCCATCATGTGAGTAAGATGATTCTATTATTCAAATCATTTGCAGAATTGTTCAAACTAACCTGTCGTTATTTCTTAGAATCTTATGTTTTGTTTAGCCTTTTTTTTATCATAATTTTGATCATCATGACTGCCATTTAGCATATTATTTTCTCACCGACCTATTTGATGACAATTTTCCTATACCATTTGATCTTTACGGTTTATCATCTCACTATTAGAATACTTGTCAAACATTTGAGTCACTTCAACCCTCGTTGATGGTTATGTTAGGCCCTCACTATCTTGGTAAGACCTCTGAACACAATCAAATTCATTTTCCCTCACAAGATTCTCATCTAATCCCATACCTTTAATGGAAAATTCATCTTTTCAAGGATATCAAGGTTCTCAAGAGGATTGTTTCAAATGTCATGATCCAATTGTTGGATGGTTGGAGCAATCTCATTTAGCAAGATTTGTCACAAATAATGATTTTTTATATTTTCTCATGCTTGCTAATGAAGACAATACAAATGAAGATACACTCACAAGAAGCTTCCAAGGTTTGTTTGACTATGGTTTTCATCGAAAAGATAATACTGCAAGCTAGTTAGAAGTAGTTGTTATGACATATATTTCTGTTGACAGGAAATACCTTAAATTTTTTGTGCAAGTTATTCAAGGTCTCATATTTTCTATTGCACGTTGTTTTATATTTGTTTTAATTGCTCGTACCTTTGTGTATGCAAGTCGTGATCAGTTATAGTGGCTACATTGGAAATTTCATTACACTTGACCCTAACCTTCTAGCTGGTTAGGTTAAGAGTAGGTCTAGTTGCATACTAGTCTCCCCTTGCACATTCATCATGCACTCGCTCTCTATAGTTTTTCTTGTGTTTTCTTACTTTTGTCTCACATCCTATTTTCGGTTTAGGCTTAAGGTTTTTTGTCCTTTTTATTTTGTTTCCTTGTTGTGTCTTGTCTCTTATTTTGTGTTTTATTTAATACGAATTTGCATGAAGGGTGTTACCTTCAACTCAAAAGACAATGTGGAAAAATCGAAATGGGCCTTGTGACACCACAACATTTAGCTAACCTTTAGTCCTTCTTCGTTGTGTTGGTTCATACCTTTCGGTCGATGTTTTGATGGAACATATGATCCTTGCATAAAGAGAGCTTTGTGTGAAACAATGGCACCTATGTCTGTTCTAGGAACCTCATTTCTATGCTCAGTTCTTTATGTTTTGGTGTTTTCCAAGTTGATCCAATCAAGTAGACAAGGACAAGGGGAAAATCTTAACAATCAAACTCAGATCATAGGTTTATATGCTTCTCTAAAGGAAAATCCTCTTTTTCTCTCAATAAGTTGGGATCCCTCTTCCACCCCATGAAATAAATAAGTGTTGAAGCATAATTCTATTAAAATAAATAAATAAAGGGTGAAAGACGATAAAGGATTCCTACACAGGGAGGTGAATTAGGCAAATTCACTAAGGTACTGTCTAGGCTCATTGGCAAGGAAGAAATTATTGTGTTCTTGAAGTGACTTTGTCGAGGTACTGTCTAGGCCTGCTAGTAGTGGGTCAACACCAGAGATGAAAACTCATACTCTGAATATCTTAAGGTTGTGAATTACATTACCCTTCTCTTGAATTGAAACATTGTGATATGGTTTGCCTTATGATTGTGTTCAAACGAGAAAGAGATGAAGGAGACTACATGTATAACTAGGTTAAGTGTGGAAGCCAAAGTAATATGCACAATAAATCAATACTTCTTGAAGAACTAGACCCTGCATGAAATATTTGACCAAGGCAAAGAAGTTGAAATTCATTTAGTGTGTCAGCAAGTTTTGTAGCTACTACAACACCCTCCATGTGGCCTATATACAAATTTCAGAGCCTACTTTGAATTTTCATGTTGTCATCACAAGTATTGAAAGTCATTACATATGTTTTCTCTAAGTAGCCTAGTCTCGTTTGGAAGAAAACCAAAGTGTCATCTTTTAGCATGGAAAATGTCGCATATCACACATATGTAGTTTTGGTTTGTTTCAAGGGATAATATTGGTGCTAATGAGTCATTCCTATCATCTAGACATGTATTACAGTCATTCCCAAAGTTTCCAGCAATGTCGCCCAATTGTCATCATTATCGTCGCAAAGTGTAAGGATTTATTATCGAACTTGGGGGAAGTTGTTGCATAGTCGTCACATTGAGGGGATTATTTTTCATGTGTTCTAAGTGATCAATGTTGTATTGTCAATTATTTTAAGTGTGTGATAATGCACAAGTTTTTTCCTTGTTCGCTTTGGCCTTACTAATCCCACACTTAGTCAAATCAAGAAAAGTTCCTTCCCAAGAAACTTGACCTCAGTTATCCTTCCTAAACTGCACACTACATATTATCATCTCTCAAGATTAGACCTTTCCTTTTGGAACTATAGAATGAATAGTTCCTGCATCCCATAACTGTGCACTGCATAGTCTTAGTGCTCAGTCCCGACCCTTGAGCTCTAGAACTACGTAGCCCCTGCCTTCTTGTCACCTTCTTCTATGCACTACACAGTCTCAAGCAACAAACCTCTAGGTTGACCTCTTGAACTTCACAACTGCACAAGTCCTAGGCCTATATCCCTCTAGAATTGTGCAGTGGGAAACCTCAAGCCTCAAGCCTTAATATTATCTCCTTGAGCCCCTAAAATGTGTAGTTTTCTTTCCCTCGCCTACCAGAACTATGCATTGCATAGTTTCAAGGCTTAGTGCTGGCCCTTGACCTCCTGAGTTTTTCAACTATAAAATCCTTGAGCTAGTGTCTTAGGCCAACACCTAGTTCCAGCTCAGTCAATAGTTGTCATAAATCATGTTAGACTAGGGGTTTATCAGAATAATGTCGTCTTGTCATGAGTAGATTTCAGTTGTAGGTATTATATCATGTTATGATAGGGTGATGATGAAGGAAATGAAGAAGGATACCCTACTAGAAGACATCTTTGTAGCTGCAAAGACAAGTTGATCAATTAAGAAAAGGCTGATTTGGATTTAAAAAGAAACACAACAAATTACAGATATAACTCGAAATATAGAGATGCAGTAGAAATAAAACTTCATTTCATTAATATCAATACTAAAATATGCTTACAAATAGAATGGAAATAAGACTAGCTCAAGCGATGGTAGCTTAGCTCTGAGAAGAGATGTGGCAGCTACATGCCTCTGAACTGAGTTACAATGAGCCTCAATGGCCTTTTTATTATTGAATAATAAGAGAAAACCCTAACCTACCAAAACCCTAACTCGAGGAGATGTAACACCAAGAGTTTAAGGGCCCCATAGGGGTTAGTTGGGCAACCAAGTTCTCGGGGTCATAACTTGGTCATATTATCTTCGTTTGACGCGTATAATACCTCGTTAGAAAGATCTCTATGATGAATATAGTTACTGATATGATTTATATGGAAATAATTGAAGGAATGTTTCCAAAAAAAATGTCATTTAGGGCTTCAAAATGGATCTGGAAGTTCAGGACCCGAAAAACTACCAAAAATAGTAAATTGTGCTACAATTAAGGACACTGAAAGAACAATGGTTGGGGTCTAAGTGGAATAGGTGGGTGGCCAGGAATATCCATCTAGATCAGTCCTCCCCCCTTAGGAATCAATGGACTCCATTGCGTTGAGTTCCTCCATGAGATGAGGAAACTTCTACTAAACTTGGTCCCTGGTGAGGCATTTGCCTTGGTGCAGGAGTTGGTCGTCTTTGAAAACTTGATAAAGCTAGATCTTTGGCTAGAGATTTTTCTTAATCTGTGTGTACATGATCTGATCAATTGCATCTTGTTCCATGCACTCTAGATTTAACTGTATTGGTGTGAGTTGTTCTACAATGTAAGATGTGTCCAGTAATGGTGGAAAGTATGGCCGAAGGTGATCCACATTGAACACTAGGTGCAGGCCAAGGAATGGGGTAATGCTGAGATCAAAAGCATTATCTCCCACAACCTTGGTGATGGTGTATGGCCCATATCGAAGTGGGTGAATCTTGTGTTGGGGCCTAGCAAGGCACTCCTTCTGCAAATGTAGCCAAACTTTGTCGCCCACCTGGAACTTGTGTGGCACCCGATGTTGATCATGGCACTACTTTCACTTAGAATTGGCTTTGTCCAATATGTCTTGGACCTACTGGCGAATGTGTTGAATGAAGCTATTTTCCTTCTCAGCTTCAGACTAGACATGAGCTGAATATGCTTGAGTCACTACAAATGGTATGGCCACATCAATGGGACACAGTGGCTGGAATCCCAAGCCCACCTGAAAAGGGTTGTGGCCAGTCAAGCTATGGAGAGCCCAGTTACAGTTGCGTTGGACATAGGGGAGGCTCTCATCCCATGTGCATGGAGGCTTTGAGTTGTACATGAGCATAATGTGTACAATCATCCTATTGACGACCTTTGTCTAGCCATTAGTTTGGGGATGGAAAGTTGTGGTTAGTGAGATTGGTGTCCAACATTGACTAGAGACTGGACCAAAATGTACTGAGGAACCTGTTGTCCCGATTTGAGATGATAGACTGTGGGATCCCAAAGCGGACCCACACTCATTCAAAAAAGAGTTTAGTAACAGCTTTTGTTGTGATATTTTTCTTGCAGGCTGCCATAATGATCATCTTCGAGAATCTATCAACGACCACAAAAACACAGTTATTGTCATGCTTAGTACAAGGAAGGCCCAACATGTAATCCATGGAGATGGATTCCCAAGGTCGACTAGGGGTAGGCAAAGGAGTATAGAGGCCTTTATTCTTGATTGGTCGGTTTACTAATGGCACAGGAAGTGTAGGATCTAATGTACTTCTTGACATCATGTTGAAGATTCGACCAATAGAAATACTTCTACAGTACTGCCACCATTTTCTTGACCCCGAAATTCCTAGCAGCCTGACTGTAGTGTGATTCCCAAATCATCTTGGCATGCTCGCTTGAAGGAACGCAAAGGTGTCCCAAGTGGCACAACAGAGCATCCTGTAGGTGAAAATCTGGAACTTGCTGACCCTCCAAGAGTGTATGGTATGTGTGGCCAAATTCTAGGTCACTTTTGTATAGAAGTGGCCAATCAGAAGTCTCGTGCTGACAAGAGTTGAGCACGTTGGTTAATGCCATGATCGATGGTCGGTTGAGGAAGTATGTAATATTATTGGTGCTACCCTTCTTTTAATTGATATTAAAATTGAAGTTTTTCAAGTATGTGGACCACTTATGATGGTGATCATTCTTCAACTTCCCTTGTGTCTGTATGAACTACAGGGGTCAGTGATCTGTGTGGATGATCGTTTCCTTCCCCAAAATGTAATGCTTCCATTGTCAGTAGGCCTGCACAATGGAATACATTCTTTTTCATAAGTGGGATACTTCCAAACTATGTATGAAATTGTCTCATTGTGATATGCCACTAGATGCCCCTATTGAGTAAGAACTGCCCCAATAGCATAGTTAGAGGCATATGTCTCGATCTCATATGATTATTGCATGTCTAGTAAAGTGAGCACTGGTGCAAAGCAGAGGCGATGTTTCAAATATGCAAATGCCTTCTATTGAGATTCAGACCAAAATAATTTTGCTTTTGCTCCTCCCTTGGTGACTTGACTCAAGGGCCAAGTGATTTGAGAGAACCAACATGAACCTACAGTAGAACTTGGCAAGACCCAAAAATTTGCAGAGCTCTATCAGAGTGGTTGGGGCTGGCCAATGCCAAATTACTTGGATCTTGATTGGATCTACATGCACCCCCCATTCATTAATAATGTATCCCAAATACTGAACCTGGGTCAAGCCAAAAGTTCATTTCTCCAAATTGGCATGCAGCTTGTGTTGCCGCAATGTTTGGAGAACTTGTTGGATGGGGTGGAGGTGCTCTTCCCAACTCTGGTTGAATATCAAGATGTCATCCAAGTATACCACTACAAATGACTTGGTGAATGGTTGCAAGATGTCATCAATCAGCCTCATGAAGGTTGATGGAACATTTGTCAACCCAAAAGGCATAACCAACCATTCTAAAATGCCCTCCTTGGCTTTGAAGGCAATCTTCCACACATCAAAGGGTTCGATTGGTACCTAGTGATATCTAGACTTCAAGCCGATCTTGCTAAAATATTGTGCCCCCTTGAGTTGGTCCAGAAGGTCATCAATCAATGGGATTAGGTACCTATTCTAGACAGTTATCTTATTCAACTCCTGATAGTCAATACAGAGTCTCCAAGTGTTGGCATTATGATACAGGTGTTGTCCTTGATGGCAACTAACTCATAAGTCAGTTCAAATTTGATAAAAGGCAACTCATAGTGTAACAGGTCAATTGAGAGGTAACATGGCATTGGTACATAAGAACAAGAAGTTGGAACAAAGGTCTATTGATCATATTCAAGAAGTTGAAGGAAAATGATGTTTTCAAATAGTTTAAGCTATATATGCAGGTTCAACTTGACAAAGTGGCGTATACACGCGGGTTTACAGAAAAAAAGAGAGTGTATACATATGCATGCACTTTCACAAGAGGAAAAGATGTATGGGTTGGATAATCAAGAAAATTCAAGAGTAAAGAATACCAACTGTCAATACCATTGTATTAGCCCACAATATTGAGCGAAGTAACGGTTATTTGATCCCATCCAAGAATACCACATACTCTAAGTGTTGTTTTGGTCCAAGGTATTGAGAAAGGCCAAAAACTATATAAGTAGGAGAAGACCAAAGGGCAAGGTGTGCAAGTGAAAAGGATTCTCAGGAATACTTCTATCTAAAGTATATTTTATGTTGTAGGGGCTATGATCATGATATGATTTGAGATATTTTGTGCACCTTGAATTCAATGTTTGATTAGGATCATGAGACCTAAAATGACTTATCATTGAATGATTTGATATTGGTTGGGCTAGATCTGATTCCTAACGCATGTTTTATCTGTAAATGTTATGATCTGGGTATGACTGACGTCTAGAACAACTATGAAGTTTTAAGTTAGTATTTGTAGATCCATACATTGGTTCACCTTGTTGAAGGTGTGTATACATGTTGGTTCGGTACTTCGAAGTAGCGTATACATTATGAAATATGATGTTTGAAGTTGTGGTTGATTCTGGTTGTTGATGCAGCGTTCTAGGTTCTCCTATATGTTTTGTTGACCATGTTCTGGTGATAGTGTTCTGAATGTTCAAATTGATTGATTGTGATTTGCTTCAATGATGATGGGTTTTCAATGATTTTTTGTATTACAGTGCTGATTTATTTTGATCTTCAATGTCGCTGATGGGTCTAGTGTGAAAA
>APFE030396624.1:0-10901 GCA_000404065.3 Pinus taeda | reverse complement strand
TTAAGGTAGGGTAACACCATACATTCACTCCTTAAGGAAGGAGAATACTCCACAAGCCATATGCTTGTTCATACAATATTCATTGACATTATATTTCTTGACTTCTCCATGTGGAGTCTCTAGCCTCTATATAGGCCTCATACATACAATACCATGGATCATTACCATGGTTCTCTCATACCATCGACTAATACCATGGGCCCATTACATTATTAATAACTACTTGTGGTCCCTTACATGATATGGGTTAACCACCTTATTTATTACTATGGCCCATCCCATTATTACATTATTACCATGGGTACCTCCCTTGGTACCCCATATTATCCCCCCTAGGTATATAACAAAATCTTCCTTTCTTAATGGAGACTTATAAGAAGAAGCCTATATTGAGCAACCAGGCGGATTCATTCTTGGAAATTATTCAAAACTTGTATGCAGACTCAGAAAGGCTCTCTATGGTCTAAAACAAGCTCCAAGGGCCTGGTATTACCATCTTGACAAATATCTCCACCAACAAGGTTTTTCAAAGGGATCATCTAATAACAATCTATATACAAAGATTGACAATAATAAATTGCTAATACTTGTTGTTTATGTTGATGATATCATTTTTGGTAGCAATGAAAAATCCATGAGTTGGAATTTTGCTTCAGTAATGCAGCAAGAATTTGAAATGTCCTTGCTTGGTGAGCTTACATATTTTCTTGGTCTACAAGTTCAACAAAATAAAGATAGTATTTTTCTATCACAAACCAAATATCTCAAGCAGATCTTGAAAAGGTACGGTATGGAAGATTCTAAACTAGTATGTACCCCAATGGTAACAGGATGTAGTCTCAGCTCAAATGATGAATCAGCAGTAGTAAATCAACCAACCTATAGATCCATGATTGGCAATCTACTTTATCTAATAGGTGCCCAACCAAACATCATGCTTGCAGTAGGAATAATTGGAAGATTCCAAGAAAATCCAAAGGAATCACACCTTCAGGCAATCAAAATGATTTTCAAATATCTTCAAGGAACACAAAACATTGGTTTATGGTATCCTAGAGATATAGATATTACACTTCATGCATATATAGATGAATATTGGGAAGGAAGAATTGATGACAAAAAAAGCACTAGTGGTGGTGCATTCTATATGGGTTCCAGGTTAGTGTCTTGGTTCAGCAAGAAACAAAGTTCAATTGCACTTCACTCTACACCTAAGCAGAATATCTGTTTCTTGCATCTTGCTGCACACAAACTACTTGGATGATGTAAACATTTGCAAGACAATTAAAAATTCACATGTACTCCACCCATCTCCATTCTATGTGATAACACAAGTGCCAATAAATATTTCAAGATTCCAAATCAATGCTCTCCAAGAACCCAAGCACATACCCATTCAAATATCATTTTCTACATGAACAAGTGCTTGAACAAAAGGTCAAATTGGAGTATGTTCCCTCCAAAGAACAAGTTGTTGATATGTTCACCAAACCACTACCCAGAGAGACATTTGAATATCTCATACAGAAGCTGGGATTAGTTGCTACATCATCGTGCTGTTAAAATCCAATTTGTTTGAGAAAATTTGGTATACGCGAGTTTCATGAAGCTTAGTCACATACATACATTGGTTTCTGTGGGTACAATCACATATATGTTGGTTTGAGGAAAAGCAGTGGGGTAGACTCAGGAAGTAAGGGGTCTGATATGAATTATCTACTTTGCTTGATGTTGGTTACAATCTGTTGATGACATATGGAAATATGTTGGCTCTCATAATTTGTTGATAACTTGATATATATCTAATTGATGATGATGCTTTGATAACTCTTATATTATATGAAATGATCAGATCTGACAGTGAACATTTGGCATAGGTTCAGGAGGAGAATATGCTTCTAATAATGCATTTTTGGCATTATCTTAGAAGATCTTGGTATAGATTCACATAGTTTCTTTTGATTCAGGTGGAACAGGTTTAGGGGGAGAACATGGTTGTTGGTATGGATGCTAATTGACAGATGTTGTTGATGATAGTTTTTGATGACTATCATGGTCTTGTTTAAGATATTTGGTCTCTGTTATATATGTCATTTAATGTAAAGGTCATGAAAAGACCTAATTTGTAACCCCACTATGTGTTGGACAGATGATGTAATGATTATTGTATAAACAATTGGTATATCCCCACTTGGTTGGGTGGATGACTCAAATTTGGTATATTCCCATTTGTTTGGGAGATGGATGTATGTATGTGTCTCTGGAGATAGGAAGGTCATTGGTAATGTATGTATAGAATCATGTTATCTTTTTGCAAACCTTTCTTGTGCTCAGGGGGAGCATGGACTAAATCGTAGGAGCTCAATCAACACACTTCAACATATTAGAGAATTCAGCAGGTACTCAGAGGGAGCATGACCCTTTGCCTTTGATGACAAAGGGCGAGAGTGACTTGGTGTTGCCATCAAGTCCAAAGGAGGATATTGTTGGCATTATGACACAAGTGTTGTCCTTGATGGAAACTCACTCAAATGACAGATCACAGTACAATAGGTTAATAGCACAGAGTTACATATCAAACTTCATAGAATGAAGAAAGAAATGTATACGTATGTTCACCATTGGAAAAGATGCATATAAACGCGGGTTCACTGTATACAAGTTGCGTATATGTACATACACACTTTCACAAAAGGAAAAGCATGTATACCTTAGAAAACTAAGTTTTTTGTTCCAAAGTATTTAGTCCATGGTATTGATCGAAGATATCTGGTCTGAGGTATTGACCCTAGGTATTTGGTCCAAGGTATTGGTTCTAAGCGGTTTTGGTCCATGGTATTGAGAAAGGCCTAAGAGTATATAAGGAGGATAAGATCATTAGGCCAGGTGTGAAAGTATCAAATATCTGATGAAGTGTGAGATATAGTATGCAGGTTATTGGGTTATGGTGCATAGCTGGATTTGAACCAAGGATGAACCTTTTCTAATGACGAGGAATCAGATCTAATGACAAATTAGGATCTTAAGGTGTAAAACATACTATCTTTTGTGTTGAAGCTCCTATATATTCTAGATCTGAATGTTGATGCATATATTATTCTGTAAATGATATGATCTGGGTATAACTGAAGTCTGGAATAGATGCAGAACACTGAATTTATATTTGCAGATGTATACGCTGGTTGGCTTTGAGAAAAGCGTGTGTACACTAGGTTCGACACATGGAAGTAGCATATACTTTATAAATATGTTTTAGTTGTTTCTGTTTGCTGTTGTAGTGTTTTGTGTTTGGGCTTGGGTTCTGGTTACTGTATTTTGGTGACAACATTCTGAAAGATTAGATTGATGGGTTGTTAAAGTGATTGATTGATTCAGTTGTGGTTGGTTCAAAAGAAGATTGGTTGATGCAGATATATTTTATTATTGGATGATGTTGTTGATGGATCCAGTCTAAAAATTTATGAAATGTGGTCCTTGGAAGAAAAGAGAAGGTTGTAGCCTTCTGTAGGCTAGCACCTATATACTAGTAAACATATCATCTAGTACAAGAGCTAGGGGGTTGTAGCTCCTTTCCAGTAGAAGTTGGAGAATGAGAGAAGGTTTTAGCTTTATGCAAGTAGAAGCCTACGTACTGGTATAATACTACACCAGTACAAAAACTGTAAATAGAATTTTCTTATTATTAAAAGAAGATAGAGACGACAACAACAGGTGGTTTTCACCCACATTGGGTTTTCACCTTATATCTTGGTGTTCATGTGTGTTTCTTGTGTGTGATGATTATTCTGCTTTTACTGCACTATCTAATGAATTTATGATACACTAGTTAAAGTTAAATATATGGTAATTTGGGTAAATCAAAATATCTCTATATATATGATGGTTGCATTAAGTACAGTTGCGTATACATGCTAGTTCATTAAGCTGAAGTAGCGTATACAAATCAGTTTTCAAAATTAAATTATTGATCTGATATTCACCCCCCGCTAGTATTATTTCCAACATCCACTTCAATCCCACCAAATGAAAACTGCTACATCATATTCCCAAACATCTACCAGTGAGATTACCTCATTCTCTCATTCACTAAAATCTCTATTTCTTTCTTTTTCATTTCCTTTCTCTCTACCACTCACTTCATCTATTTCCATTTCCTCTACACAAATGACTAGTGCTACCTCAAGCAATACTATCATAGCCATTAGTTCTTCTTTCATCACATCCACCTCCCCAACTATTATAATGGCTACTGGACCATGGTCCAATCTGGGAGTTGTTCAAATTCCAACACCACTTCATGCTCTACCAAAACATCCTAAAAGATGGCTTCCCAAATTCAATCCTGATGATGGGTTACCTGTTGAAGAGCACCTTCATAATTATATTTTAGCCATGAATCTCAATGAGGTAGTTCAAGAAGATGTTGTTGTTAGATTATTCTCATACACTCTTACAGGATCAACAGGGTCTTGGTACTTTTCATTACCAACCAATTCTATTACTATTTGGGATATTTTTGAAGAACTATTTTTGACTAAATTTGGTGATGATCGCTCAACCACATCTCTTATCAATGACCTTTCAAATTTAAAAATGAATTCATGGGAAAAGATAAAAGATTTCATTTCCAGATTTAACAAACTATTAAATAAAATCCTAGATACTTCTAGACCTTGTGTCAATGTACAAATTGAATGGTATATTACATCTCTTCCTTCTAACATAGAAATTTTTGTAGATAGAGATAATAAAAATACCTTGGTAGAAAACATGAAATAATTTGTGTCTGTAGAGAAGGGGATAAATTCAATAGAAAAGAAAAAGGACCAGGAAGACAAAAAATTAAAAAGAGTTACATTTAAGGATGAAGCTAAAAAGAAGGCACCTAAATATTCCTTTGATCTTGAAGGCTTGCAACAAGTCCTTAAAAATTTGTCTAATGAGATGGTAAAGATCAAGAAACAAGTAGATGAATCTTCTTTCAAAAAAACTTTTAGAATATTCAGAAGAAATCATCCACCTAATCCACAACCTCCAAACACAATCTCTAATGCAGAAACTGATGATGAAGATGAGGAGGAAGCAACATTTTCTGTTGATGAATCCAAATATGAACAAATAGCTGAGTTAAATGGAATGTGGTATTTTATTCTTCCTATTTTTGATAGTGAAAATGAATATGAAGCATTACCTGTTAGCATAAGATGTAAAGGTCCAGTTGATCCTATACAACCAAATCAAAAACATAAACTTTCAACTTCCACTGCTAAAGATAAAGTTGTTAAAAAATCCACTTCCACTTCCCCCCATGTAATTTTGTCTTCATCCAGTTCTCCATCTTCACCCAGAACTTTACTAGTTTCAGATACTATTGAGTACAATATAGTTGAGGATATGAAGAAAATAAAAGCAAATATTTCCCTTCATGAACTCACTAAACTCAAACAACAACATAATTTTTTTACTGAAAGAATTGAATGCAGTACCTACTTCCCCTCTTCCTACTAATGTTATATCCAAAGCTTCTAATGGAATGGGTAAACCTCTTGATCATTTATTGTTTGATTCTCTAATGGTATTATGATAGGTGACAAGTCTAACTCAAATACCTCTTCTTTTCTTCTGACTTTTGAAATATTTAATAAAAATGTACATAACTGCTTAGTAGATTCAGGGGCTTCTTCGAATATCCTTTTGTATTCAGTTTGTATGATTTTTAAACATGTCACCCCTGAAAACTGTAATTCACATTGTGCAACTCGATATGACAAAAGTCAAATTCATAGGAAAAATGAATTCAGTTCTTATTAGATTATCTTCGAATCCTAAAGTTTTTCAAATAATTGATATACTTGTTGTCAATATCCTACATTTCTATGGTTTAATTCTTAGTAGAGATTGGTCAGAAAAACTGCACAATTATTTTTCCACTAATTGGTCTCACTTATGGATCCCATTTAATGGAAAGATGAATCAAATTAAAATCAACCAATAAAAGCGCATGAAAAATTCAGTAACAGATTTCGAAGGTGAAAATGAGGCAATAGCATTTAATAACAAAATTCTTGGAAACTACTCTACTGAATCATTTTTTGAAAATTTTAAAGCACAAACATCACCATTTCTGAGTAATTCTGTAACTTATCAAACTGAAATTTTTTCACAGACAGGCTTTTCCAGATGTGTAAATATGTTAGAAAAAACATTAGTTAGTTCTTTATTTTGGACATTGTATTTTGATGGGTCGAAATCAAGTGATGGTATAGGAGTAGGTTGCATATTGATTAATCCTGAAGGTGTGAAGATAATGCTAACTCGTAGATTGGAATTTGAATGCATAAATAATATTGCAGAATATGAAGCATTGGTTCAAAGTATGTACAAAGCAATTAGCATTGACATTAAATACCTTCATGTTTTTGGAGATTCAAAAATTATAGTTAAACAAGTAAGAAACACGATGCATTGTATCTCTACACATTTGAAACATTATCAGTCATTAGTTAAGTCTCTCACTTCACATTTTTTAGTGTTTAACATTTCTTCTATTCCTAGGATTTAGAATGCAAGCACTAACCTTCTTGTTAAGGTTGCATCAAAACTAATCCCATATGAAGATTACAATCCCTTTAGATTTTATGTAGAGTTAATCTTTAGACCATCCATGCCTAATAGTATCACCAATTGGTGGTATTTAATTATGATGAAAACATTTTAAGCTTCTTAACTTCTGAAAAATCATATGATGACTAAATAGTTAATGAAGATGAACACGACAATCAATTAAAACAGAAAATCGAGGATAATCCCATACCCAAATCTGTAATAAAACATGAGGATATATATGATTTAAAAGAATTACTAATTCAAAACTATAGAGTTAAACTTTGAGATTTAAATTAATAAACCTTGGGACAGATCTTAAACCTCAGAACATCAATTTAGGACTTGGTCTCTCATGTGAAGAAATATTATCCTTCATTCATTCGTTAAAAAAATATAACGATATAATTTCTTGGAGTTACGAAGATCTCAAAACATTTTACCTTCCATCATTCAACCTACAATTCCGATGACATCTAACTATAAACTTGTCCAACAAAAATTGAGGAAAATTCATCCAAACTTAGAAAATCAAATCAAAACAGAATTGAATAAACTCCTTAAGGCTAAAACCATTTTTCCTGTTAGGAATTCAATATGGGTTTCCAACTTGGTACCTATTAGGAAGAAAAACAATGATATCCGCATTTGTATAGATTTTAGGAATGTTAATAAAGCTAGTCAAAAGGGCAGTTCCCCTCTACCCACTATGGAACAAATTTTACGATCAATTGTTGGTTTAGAACTTATTTCTTTCATTGATGGTTTCTCAAGATACAATAAAATCATGTTCCACCCAGATGATAGGCTAAATACTAGCTTCATAACCAAATGGGTAACTTATGCCTACCAAAAACTGCCATACGGTTTAATAAATGTAGGGGCCACTTTCCAACGAGCCATGGATATAGCTTTCAAAGGTATGTTAAATAAAATAGTTGTTTTTTTATTTGGATGACATTATTTTTTATTCAAAGAGGATAAATAATCATTTGCAGAACTTAAAACAAATTTTTGAATGTTGTAGAAAATCTAGGATTTCATTAAATCCAAAAAAGTATATATATATATATATATATTATATATATATATATATATATATATATATATATATTATATATATATTATATATATATATATATTTTTTTTTATTTATTTTTTTTTTTTTTAATTTTATTTTTTATTTATTTATTTTTTATTTATTTATTTATTTATTTATTTATTATTATTATTTTTTTTTTTTTTCGCTCTTAGTGAAGGAAAACTTTTAGGATTCACTATGTAAAAAACTGGAATTTACATTAACCCTAATAGAATAAAAGAAATCTCAGAAATTTCTCCACCATATAACAAAAAAAGGATGCAATTATTTTTTGCACAGAGCAATTTTGTCAAAAGGTGTGTCCTTGATTTCTCACAAATTATTTGGTCATTACAACAAATGATTAAGAAAGACACAGTTTTTAAATGTGGGCATCATGAAAATCTAGCATTCTACTTAATAAAATAGGAAATTATCGATGCTCTTTCTTTAAATACTCTAAAATTTCTCTAATGATTTCATCTTATATACTTTTATTCTGCAACTTCTTATGTCGTTTTTTTTGCCACAAATTAATAATCATAAAATTAAAGCACCCATCTCATTTTTTAGTTCAAATTTTCAGGGTGTTGAATTGAATTATTCAGAAATAGAAAAACAAGCATTTGTTGTATATAAATATGTAAATCATTTTAGATCTTTTCTTTTAAAAAAATACACAAAAGCAATAGTCCCATTCCCAACAGTGAGGCAATTATTAATGCAGAAAGAATTAGGAGAAAAGAGAGAAAATTGGGTAACAACTATGCAGGAATACGATATTGAAATAAAATCAGCCAAAATTATCACACGGAAAGGTTTATTCACACATCTTATAGGGAATCCAACATACTAGCTAAAGGGGACATAGGTAACAATGAACACATTTATGAGGTAAGTGTAATTGATGTTAATTCCCAATAAACTTATTTAATTTTTTATTTGAAAAATGGATATGCTCCTCATGACCTCAATTATAAAAGAAAAAGAGCTTTATGATTAAAAGCATGTCATTATGAGATGGTTGATAATGTGTTATTTAGGAGAAACTATGATTCCATGTTGTTAAGATGCCTTGAAAAACCTAAAGCACAATGGACCAAAAGGCAGACATTTTGGAGGAGATACTACTACACACAAAATGTTGCATGTTGGATATTACTAACCCACTCTCTTCAAAGATACACATGCATACGCAAAGAAATACAAAACATGCCAAACCTCTTCTGGAAGACAAAAGAAACAAGTCTTGCCTCTATAACCAGTTAACATCGAATAGCCTTTCGAACAATGGGGACTAGATATCATAGGTGAGATCATTCCTCACTCTTCTAAATAGCATAGATATATTCGAACTACTACAGGTTACTTCATTAAGTGTGTGGAAGCAATTCCGCTAAAGGTAGTCAATTATGAATTTGTTATGGAATTTATTGATCAATTTATCATCACAAGATTTGGTTTTCCTTCTGCACTTATATTTGATAATGCATCTTATTTTTCGGGAATCGGTATGATTAGATTTGCAATTAGGAGAGGTTTTAAACTCAAACATTATGCTAATTACTATCCTCAGTGAAACAATTTGGTAGAATCCACTAATAAAAATCTCCTTAGAATAATCAAAATAATTGTAGATCAAAATCAAAGAAATTGGCACAAAGCTTAAATATTTTCTCTATGGGTTGATAGGATAACTCAGAAGGCCTCTATAGGCACTTCTACATTTAACTTAGTATATGGGAAGGAAGCCATCATTTCATCACATTTATCTCTTCCTTCATTAGCCCTAGTTCAATTTATTGAAGAAACACTTTCTTCTTCATTGCAATTAAGAAATTCACAAATCATAAAACTAGAAGAAGAAAGAGAAAAGGCCAAACTCACACACACCAAACATCAACAGATGATGAAAGCTTCTTTTGATGCAATTTCAGTGACACAAATATCCTTCCAAGTTGGATATCTAGTTCTCAAGTGGGACAAAGCACATGAAGAAAAAGGGAAATATACTAAATTTCAGAAATTATGGCTTGGTCCATTTCATATTGATGAACAGATAAGCCCATCAAGATTTATACTTCAAGATTTATCAGGAAAGAGATATTCTCTTCTTGTAAATGGGCTCATTTTAAAGAAATTATTTTCTTAATTTCTTAAAAAAAAATTAGAATAAAGAATAAAATATATAAAAAATCACTCCCATTGTACATCCCGCTGCAATTTATTTTTCCTTTTACAGATTTTGTTAATAAAATGTTAAGTAGTACTCTGTTGACTTTTCAAACATCCCTTGAAGTTATTTTTATTTTTTCGTTTTGAAGGTAGGAATTTTTAAGAAGTGGTTATCAAAATTGAAAACTAGATAAAAATTATAGATCTCTAAAAATATTTTCCATTAAGTTGTAAAATCTTAAAAAAAAACCTTAAAAATTAAAGACCGTCTTACTACTAAAACACTTTCAACTCGAATTTTCCATCCAAAACTCTTAAGGATTCAATGATCCTCCTCATCCATTAAAAATGGAAATTTTAGAGTGTAATTCTAAAATATAATAAATCTAAAAAGATAAGAGGTCTCACCATGAACCTACTTACCATGTTCTTAGGAAACCAGTTAAACTGACATTGCCACATTGAACACCAAATCAAGGTAATGACTTATGATTTTTAATTGTAAGATAAGGGGTCTCATCACAAGCTATCTTGTTCAGTTTAATTATTACCGATCAACTGTATTGTCCTTATTTTGCCACCAAACCAAGACAATGGCTTTTTAGCATAAAAAAACAATTACCTCTAATTATTGAACCATTAAATGGATGGGACATTGGATTGTTGTTGGTTAAAAGGTAACCCTGTCGAGGCTATGAATGCTTGCTGGAAGCAATGGCTCTAACTATGGAAAATAAGTACATTATAAGCTAAGTCGTAAAAGGCCCCCTACTTTATTCTTATAAACTGATTAATGACTGATATAAGTAAATAGGTGTTTTTCATTCACAAAAGGTTTTTTAAAAATAAATTGCAATTTAATGAGTTTTATAGTCGAAGTAATTTTATTTATCTAAATGTTTTGAAAAGAATCTTTCACTTCTTAGATTAATTTTTACTGAATTTTTGGAAAATAATCATTTATCAAAGATAACTAGTTCTTCCAGTGAATCGCCAATTGTTGTACTATTCAGCATACCCCATTTTAATGTATTATAAATTT
>APFE030396623.1:0-14110 GCA_000404065.3 Pinus taeda | reverse complement strand
GGGTTAGAGGAAGTAGAGGGGGTCGTGGTGCAGGCAAAGTTAGAGGAGGAGGAGAGGAGGTGGAGGGGGTGGTGGTGGTGGTGGAGGTATTGGAAGGGGAGATGAGGAGGAGTGGTTGAAGGATGAGGGAGGGAGGAGGGCGGGGGAAAGCAGAGGAGGAGGAGGAGGGCAAGGTTAGAGGTAGAGGAGGAGGATGTGGTGGAGGCAGAGGCAGAGGCAGAGGAGGGGGGAGAAGGAGGAGTAAATCAAGAAGAACCAAGCATTGGTTTTGCACTCCCATTATGTATTTACACTAAATTTAATTTTGGTGTCAGGCCTTCTAGATTGGAATATAATTTGTGCCTCTTATCTACTTTAGTTATAATTATTGAGATGTCTATTTCCTCAAAGAAACTTGTATGTTCCAAAATATGCATGTTTAATTAATTACACATATTACTGTTAAATATATGAATAATAACTTAGTAAGATTTAGTTCCCTACAATAGTGTATATTTGGGGCATTTTCATACTAAGGGTGAATCAAAAGACTCATCCAAAACCATATCAAAGACAAATTCCATCATTACATCTAGATGCACCAATCATCACAATATAAAATTACAAAGTCTCGTACTTCATAAAAAGACCTGTCTTCCACGAGTAAATTTTTTAGAATTTGTTTTAGGATGGAACCCACTTAATTAACCATAAATTTATTTATGTCCATTTATATACTTTTATTTGAAATATTTCTTGGTGCTGACCATGATCTATTTAAATTGCACTTGTGATTTTATCTTTTCTATTTTCCATTTACCTCATAAGAGTTCAACATTTCTTACCTTAAGATCTCTCATAAGTATCATCTACATTCTAGTTAAGCTATGTCATTGCATACAAATCATTGACTCATAATTTTAATTTTAATATGAGTAAAGTAATATGGTGATAGTATGGTAGAAGAGACCTATTGGTACAAAATTAAACATAGTATTCAACTTTCTTTATTCCCCATTACTCTTTTCAACAATTCCATGTCTATTTATCCTACATGATGACCACATCCCTAGAATTTCTCATCCAAATTTTTAATCCAATAATCATATGCTACAATGTGTTCATTTATCGAGTTTGAATATGAACAAGGTCTATCATTTAAAGTATTTTAAACCATTTTTACCTCATGGCTCATGGTATAGAGTCCTTGTGCCCTCCTAAGAGAATTTAAAAACAACTTAAGTTTTGGGGAACAAATAAAGAAATAAAAATTTTACCTAATAAGAGTTGAACATTTCTTCCCTTAAAATCTTTCATAAGTATCATCTACATTCTAGTTAAGTTATGTCCTTGCATAGCAATCATTGAATCATAATTTTAATTTTAATATGATTAAAGTAATATGGTGATAGTATGGCAGAAGAGACCTATTGGTACAAAATTAAACATAGTATTCAACTTTCTTTATTCCCCATTACTCTTTTCAACACTCCCATGTCTATTTATCCTACATGATGACCACATCCCTAGAATTTCTCATCCAAATTTTTAATCCAATAATCATACGCTACAATGTGTTCAGTTATCGAGTTCGAATATGAACACGGTCTATCATTTAAAGTATTTTAAACCATTTTTACCTCATGGCTCATGGTATAGAGTCCTTGTGCCCTCTTAAGAGAATTTAACAATAACTTAAGTTTTGGGGAACAAATAAAGAAATAAAAATTTTACCTTCTACATAATTTACAACACTTAATAATTAGGAAAAATAGAACAGTGAACAATTTTCCATTTATACTTATGGAAATTAATTAACACATGAATTGTTATTATTTCTTGTATTACTCTTAACCCTAACACAAAATGTAGACAAACCAGATAGTGTATAAAGTGAACAACTGTCACAAAATTTATTGGATGCATCATATCTCCTAGCTCATTGAAGTAGATCATTACATAGATGCACATCATCAAACATTACAAACATTCCATTGTGAGTGGAGAAAATTTCATGTCTCTAGATACATAGGATTGTATTGCTAATTTGACCAAAACATTTCACTGTTTCTTTTTCTTTGGGTGTTTAGACAATTAAGTTAATTTATAATTTACTTCAGTTAGCCTCCTTCCTCAATTCATTATTTAAATTGTTCGGGCGATGTCTTTCTGAATTCAATGAATTAAAAAATTCCTCAACAGAACAAATTTTAAATTTAAATATGGCAAGCAACGTCTTCGACAATTAACATTAGAAAACCCTCAATCCTCTTCACCCAAACCTAGTACAATAATTTTCAAGCAGAGTTTAAAAGAGAGAAGGAAGGCTAGCATATCTGGTGATTATGCAATTGCAGATGCTTTTCCTACCTCCCATATGATGCACCAGAATGGCTTCAGGAAACAATCATTGGTCACCCCTCTCAAATTAATGCATAAATTGCCATTGTTTCTAGTTGTGACTAAGAATGAAGAGAATAGCTATGAAATCAAGGAGAAATGGCAAGAATTATAGTGAAGTGAGCCAATATACCTTAAACCATAATTGAAACACCAGACAGAAAAAACATGCAAATTTCCTCATATGAGCAAGCCATCATAAAAGAAGGCTATGCGAGAGTCATCATTGTCATCATTGCCAACATTTTCCCTGAGACTCTTATGGAATTTGAGTCTCCACGCATGGCTTAGCCTTGCCCATTAGGATTCCAGATTTTCAACAACACCCCACTCTCCTCTTTCGAGATATAATTTTTTGTAACAGTGGCCTCAAGGACATTTCTTAGCCTCCGTTACTAAACGACTACAACACCTTGTGATATCTCCCTCTATGTAAGAATTCAAAGGAAATCTAAATAAAAATGAATCCAATACAGTTTTAGCACTGAAGATGATGAAATTTGATACCAACGTGTGGGTAGGAGGAGTATTTATATTGAAGAACTACTAATCGAACAAACATTGTGTAACCTCCATGCAAGAAGAAGTTAAGACAGGAGAAGATAATATGAGCAAGATTTTCCCAGTGTGACTTGTCTATGTGCAAGTAAGGACAAGTGTTATCCAAACTACATAAGAAGACAGGAGAATAACAACTCACAACAAGTTGTCATTTGCTTGCTACAAGTCTGGTAGCTTCACTCGCTTGCCTGCCTAAGGGATAGTTGTCCTCGACCTAAAGAACACCTCATGCTCTTATTACTTTTTCACCCAGAAAGAAACTCATACATAAGACCTTTATAAGTATTAGGATTACGTGAGGTGAATAAGGTTTTTGTTTTCAATATGGAATGCAATTTCAATGCTTTAAGGTATTAAAGGCATTCTTTATCCTTATTTGAGCAATGAGCGATAATAATTCGATACTTGGCCATGGAATGTCCAACCAAGTCTCTTTTTCTCAGATAAGGTGGATACTGACATTGTTATCCCTGAAACAAAGAAAGGATAACCATTATCCTACACCAAATTCCTTTCAACGCCTCTAGATCAGTAGATAGGGCCAAAGAAAAGGCATTATTGGGGACTGAGAGGGAAACAACAACCCTTAATCGGATTTTATCCAAAAACCTAGTTGGGAAGGTGTCTCTTTAGCTTTAAATCTACCAATAAAATGAACTATTTCAGAAAGCTACCAAAATCCAACATCATCACTCGTAGTAAAATATTATAGGGACGGTGTAGACACACAATCACTTAACCCAAGATTGCTTAAAAGAAAACAGGTGGAAGTGATTTAATCCATGTTGTGATTCTATTAGCAAAAAATTGGATTTTGATGTATATGGAATGTTTTTATTTGTATTTAGTATCAAACAAACCTATGGCTTCATTAATAAACTATTTTGATAGTTTATTTTAGTGTCATTCATTGACTCGATATTTTTTTTCATGGTCATGATTTATCTCTAGCACTTCTAACTACTTTTGTAACTTTAGAGAATGCTCATTTCCTTTTTAAGAAATAACCCTGAGGCTAAGGTTCTCTAAAATTGAGAAGCACTCACTATGGATAAACAAAAATGATCATTTCAAATACATTAACAAGAAGGTTTACAACACCTAGCCATCGATATTCATCTCATTTATACGGTAGATTGGGTCCCAACTTCCCTGTTGACAATCCTTAGAAATTAAAACTTGAAATCACCATATTTGCTTCATGCCTATTCGTGGTTCTAGCAGATGTCCAAGGATTTAAACATATGGGCATTCTTAACTTGGTAGGAAAGATTCCGAGCATCTAAAATGGCATCACTAGAACGTCACATTTCTTGTGGTGTGCCTTTCACACTACACTTTTGTAGGGCTCCTCAGGGCTTGAGCCAACGACCATGAATGCATATTGTACTCATTAAGATAATTGAGGATATTATGTTAAGCATAGAATATATTTAATTCATATTAATCGCATTAAGCAGTTGATTCACTTTAGGTGATGGCAAGGAAATGCTTTCATGGATGCGGCTTGACAACATTCACTCCCTGCAAACTTATTAAAATTTCCTCTGAAATTTCAGTTTGATTTCAATCATAAATTATGATTTTATACTTATGTTAGGATCATGTATTCGCATAAATATTCAAAGTTACAATTGTTCATTAGCCCAATATATGGTTCAATTAGTCATACTTTCTTGTTCTAAAATATTGAAGTTCATTGCAAGTTAGTAGTAGCACTTATTGGGGTCTTATTTGTAAAAATATCATAACAAATTCCTAAAAGAAATTCCATTGATTGTCTTTAATTTTAGAACATTCCAATTTACCATGATTCTCCTTTCTACTTTTTTTTGTAAGAAAATTTCAATATTTGAGTTATGTAGAGTATTGTAACTTACTCTTTTAAATGCTCACATATTTTACTTCTTGGCCATGTTTATCTCTCTAGAGACACTTTAGGTCCCTAAAGACTTCTTTGTGTGAACAATATAGTAGGTTCCAATATATATTTTTTTGGGGGGGAAGAAATAGAGAAGAATTTATGAGTTTTACAAAACCTTTACTTTTTGGCAACTTATTAATTTTACAGATATTAATGTCTATAGACTTATGTTATAAGTCTCCTCATTTTAACAATCTTATTATGTCTAAAACTTATGAAATTAAAGCATGAGTGTGTAGAGTAAGTTATATGCATACACAAGGAATATGTTGGGCTAGAGTATATGTGTAATAGGGTAGATCCTATTAGTATGCACAAGGTGGGGCAAAATCTAGCCTTTCGCTCTGCATATGTCTGTCATAGTTTTTTTCTTTTTTTCTTTTTTTCTTTAGCATAAAGATGCTATAGGAAGAATGCAAACCACCAAGCTTATTGAACTTCCTAATTTAGGACCTAAAGCTCATTCATACCCTATAGAGGTGGGTTGTTTCTTAGACCATAATACTTGAACTTAGAGTTGTCATACCATTTGTCACATACCTCCTTGATCCAATATTAAAACCCCATATTTTCTTCCTTCACTAAATTTAGCTTGGCTTAAATACGAAATAGTTGTCATATTTGTTCATATATAATCATCCCATAGACAAGGTTAATACCTGTAATTCTACACATGCATACATCACATCGTAATGAAAGGCATCAATCATGATCATTTAAGATCTTACAGTCGAGTTTCGTTCCTTTGAGGATTTAACACAAGGATTAATGGACTCTTTATCATAAATTCACTGTAGTTAACTTCTTGATATAAAATGTCCATAGTCCTGCTGTCATATCTTATGCAATACTAACCACAATGAATAAATAGTTAATATGACCTTTAGTAGATACAATTCATAGTGCAAAAGGCCTACCATGGATAAGATGAACCACTAGCTCTATGGTGGCAAACTTAAAACATAATTATTCATCCTACCTAGTTGTTTCATGCATCATTATTCAATTATCGTTCTACACAAAGATCACACATGTAGCTATAAACATATGTTGAGAGAATTCGACAATATACACAGTAAGGAAAAACATACAACAAATCTCATGAAATGGAATTCTATAAGAGAAATTGAAGTAATGTAACATGGAAAACCGACCACCACCACTACACCTAGAACTTCATGCTTCCACTTCACCCACAAGCTGAGTGTTATTTTCCCGTGAGGATTTTGCTCATCAGAGCTTGCCTTTTCTAGGGTAAGGCTTTTATGCTTTTCCTTAACTTAGCATCTTTCTCCAACTAAGTAGTTTAATGGATATTTATCTCCAAATCCATTAATCTCATCTAGATCTGGATCTAGAAGTCTTATTATGAATATTATTGATTCCCATTCACCAATGGGATTTGGGAAGAATCTCCTCTCTTGGTGTTTCATTATTCTAAGTGATTAATTATTTTATTTATTTCATAAATTATTTACTTTTCTTATTACATGTTAGACCTACTTTTTCTCAGCTTAGGTTAGCAAAGTTTTACATACAAGGGAGGGGTGTTACATATATGCAATTTTAAACAACATAGAAAATACAAATTTAAATAAGCAAACATACAATTTTAAATTTTTAAATATGAAACACAAATACAAATTCAAATAAAAAAACACATAATATATATTTCCAAGTTTTAACAAATCTCCTTATCCTACCTTGGAATTTCCCGTTTTGTAAAGTTTCTTTATCTTTTCTATATTTAATCATTAAGATGCAATACTAGCAAAGGTATCTTTAGCCTGCCTGTAGACCATGATTAGTAATTCTATAACAGACTCCACAATCATTCTCAATTTAAGAATAAAGTGGTTCTGGTATCGTCTTTTAACCTTATTTTTAAGACTTATGTCTCAGATTTCTAGTAAACGTGATTTAGTGGATGAAGATGGAACTAACCATAACATGCAACCTATAATAGTTTCCTTACCTACATCAATGATATTAATTAAATTCTACTATCATGATCATCCATCATTATTATAGGTCTTGTTTCCGTCATGCATAACAAATTGGTTAATTAAATATAAATTTTAGACAATGCATTATATAGGTATTGTATCTCATACACACACTAGGTACTGTCAGAAACCTGGTGACATTCAAGTCAATTTCATTGGATATCTTACATACCCATATATTTATAACTAAAAATATGTACCATCAATTCCTTATATTGCATGCAGGAGCATCTAATTCCATTATGCACAACATAGACTATGGTGAACCCTTGATAATACTAAAGGAGACACTGCTCCGTAATTGTTCCACATGCATGAACATCTGCAAAACACTAAAGCATGCTACTCTTTCTTACCACCGTAAAGATAATCTTAATAATGTCAATATGCATATGAGAGCACACGAAAGTGATATGCATTATTGAATCCATCATTTCTATACAAGAGGAAATTGAGAAATCCATATATATGAATTGTTGGATTTAAAATTCTAATAATTTTATTAGCACACAAACCCATGTAATTCATTCAAACATTCTCACGGTGAGGAAACTTAAGAAACCATCTCATAGAAAAACTGGAACAATAACATAGACTTAATAAATATTATCATAAACAAACCAGAATTATGAGAGAGGGTAAGAATCATCATACAAACATGTCACACATCTGACACTAACTAAAACTTTACGTGGAGACAGGAGCAACACCACCCAGCTATGAATCACCTATGATTCCCGATAGCCAAAAATCTTGCCAAGTTTCAACTTCCGTCATGCACTAGATATTTAATAGACTCTTTCATGATTTAGTTACCAACAATGGTGTTAATACAAAGTCATGTTCTCGAGTTAACGTTCCTGCCTTAGTAAGACAAAAATTCAGGTTTCCAAAATTGAATTCCCTTCTGAGATAAGACAAACGCAAAATGTAGTTTTTAAATGGGAACATCAATCTAAATCTTTTCTCGTGATGTTTCTAAAAGCTAAGAAGGCGGAGCTTTGTGGGGTGTGGAATTTTCATGTTGCTTTAGCAGCCGTTTCTTTTATCCATTGTTGCTCTGGCTGGAAAACTGACCGCTTTGCTATACTTTTCTCCGAAAATAAAACTAAAAGCCACTGCGTCCACGTTGGCAAGGTTTACATGCCAACAACGGTTATAATTTTACTATATGTACATCTTATATTCAAAAATTCTTATCCGTAAACCATACGTAAAATTGTTTTTTATTGTTTCTCATTGGATGCTTTTACCAGCGTTATTCTCTAAGCATTTTTTAGGGTAACCTATATCTATAAGCCAAAAGTATGCTTTTGGGATTGAACAATTTCGTACCTCTCTTGGTCATTGGATAAGGTCGATCTCTCATGGACGTTTCTCATGCAATAAGGATAACAGGCACTGACAGTTCCATAAACAATAAAAACAGACACTGAACGTGAACGTGAAAAAATGACTGCGCATGAGGATCAAGCAGCATACGCGTGTATTCAGCCCTAATCCATAGGGAGGAGTAATAGTATGGTGAATCACATGTCTCGGCTAATTTTCCCGACCTTTTTCCAGAACAAAATAAGAGCTAGCTTCTGTCCGTCGACATAACATGTGCAGAAGCTCCATCCCCGTGCCTCGATTTCATATTCAGATTGACAATTCTTCCTAGTTATTCCTCTCCTCTTCCATCAACAAGTTTCCAAAAATGCTTTGTTAAAAAACCAAAAATTGTTTGTTAAAAAACTTCCCACGTTGAAACTGCCTCATACGTCCCAAAGGTTGAGTTTTATCGCTATCATCTGAGAAAGGTTGAGTTCTCCGTTGTGAATGTTGAACTAGCCATGATATATCTTCCTTAATGGGTTAGTCCATTTCATGGGAATCAGTTGTTGAGTACGGTAATTTAATCACGGTGGTGAAGTCCTCCCTACAATGGATGGATTGGTGGTGGTTACCACCTAATGGGAAACAGGGTGACCGGGTAGACACAGAAGTGGACCAACTCTTTTCATATTTCTAGTTGCCATAACCCATCGTGTGCTTTTTCCCACTACGCATTCACCCCGCGCAATGTAATATCGACATTATGGATGAGTCCGTTTATGTCATAATTTATGGATGAGTCCGTTTATGTTGATAATTTGTAACGTCCCACTCAAGTCGATATCATGAAAATAGAGTCAAAGAAATTTTTGGAGGAGGTCATATTTTGTAGTTTTAAATTCCAGAATTCTTCAATTCCTCAATAATATAATACGCCCAAGAATCCATAACAACACCTTTACCTCCAAAAAAAAATGTTCTTTATATGACAAAGCGGATTACATTTCCTCTAGTACTTTTGATCGTTGTTTGATGTAGGATTGATTGAAGTCTCTTGACAATTCTTTCGGATTTAATCTTATATTAATTTTTTTGATACCATATTGTCTTTTTAGAGGACATGTTTGAGCATACAATCTAAATGGGGTAGAAAACATCTTTCACCAAAGCATAAAAACATCCTCCTCAATTAAATTGCTTGATATAATATCCTGTTGCATATATATTGAATTAACATATGTATATTCATGGTTCCTCAATAAATCATTAAGGAATCGTAACTTTCTTTAACAACAACAAATAAATATGACATTAACATGTTCTAAGCTTCAAATTTTAACTTCACCTTTACGGAGAACGTTTTTTTTTTTTTTTACTCGTAATGGAAATCCCACGGAGGTTGATTGGTCCATAAGAATTAGTGTTTGAACTTTTTGTATGATACCTTTGGTAACGAACCTCCTTAGCCTACCATAGAATTTACCTCCTAAGCTCCCATTCCACAAATGTTTATTTTGTTCTATATTTAATCGTTAAGAAACAATACCACTTAGTGTATCTTTAGCCCGCCCTTATATCATCATTAGTAATTATGTAATAGACTCCATAGTCATGATCAATTTAATTATAAAGTGCTTCTGGTATGGTCTTTTAACCTTATTGTCAAGGCTTATGTGTCAGATTTCTAGTAAACATGATTTAGTAGATGAAAACGAAACTAACCATAACATGCAACCTATACTAATTTCCTTACCCACACAAATGATCTTAATTAAACTCTAATATCATGATCATCCATCATTATTATAGGTCTTGTTTCCATCATGCATAATGAATTTCTTAATTAAATGCAAACCTTAGATCAGGCATTATACAGGGAACCCATATATGCATAACTATATGGATGTTCCATTAATTCCTTATACTGCATGCAAGAGCATCTAATTTCATTATGTATGATACAGACCATGGTGAACCTTTGATAATACTATGGGAGGGAAACACAAAGACCCCAAAGCTTATATTGATAGCTGTTTGATGTAGGTTTGATTGAAGTCTCTTGAGAATTCTTTCGGATTTAAACCTATATTTAATTTTTTGATACCATATGGTCTTCTTAGAGGACGTGTTTGAGCATACAACCTAGATGGGGTAGAAAACATCTTCCACCAAAGCATAAAAACTTCCTCCTTAATTAAATTGCTTGATATAATACCCTGTTACATTTCTATTGAATTAACATATGTATATTCATGGTTCCTCAATAAACCATTAAGCAATCCTAACTTTCTTTAACGAAAACAAATAAATATGACATTAACATGTTCTAAGCTTCAAACTTTAACTTCACCTTTACGGAGAACATTTTTTTTTTTTTAACCCGTAATTGAAATCCTACGGAGGTGGATTGGTCCATAAGTATTAGTGTTTGAACTTTTTGTTTGATACCTTTGGTAACGAACCTCCTTAGCTACCCTATAATTTAGCTCCTAACCTCCCATTCCATAAATGTTTATTTTGTTCTATATTTAATCGTTAAGAAACAATACCACATAGTGTGTCTTTAGCCTGCCCTTATATCATCATTAGTCATTCTGTAATAGACTCCACAGTCATGGTCAATTTAATTATAGAGTGCTTCTTGTATGGTCTTTTAACCTTATTTTTAAGGCTTATGTGTTAGATTTCTAGTAAACATGATTTAGTAGATGAAAATGGAACTAACCATAACATACAACCTATACTAATTTCCTTACCTACATAAATGATCTTAATTAAACTCTACTATCATGATCATCCATAATTATTATAGGTCTTGTTTCCATCATGCATAATGAATTGCTTAATTAAATACAAATCTTAGATGAGGCATTATACAAGTAACCTATCTCATAGACACACTAGGTACCGTTAGTAACTTGATATATAAGTCAATTTCATAGGATATATTATAGACCCATATATGCATAACTAAAAGGATGTTCCATTAATTCCTTATACTACATGCAAGAGCATCTAATTTCATTATGCATGACATAGACCATGGTGAACCTTTGATAATACTATGGGAGACATTCCTCCATAATTATTCCACATGCATGAAAACTTGCAACACACTAAAGCATGCTACTCTTTGCTACCACTGTAAATATAATCTTAATAACTTTGAAATGCATATGAGAGCACACAACGGTTACATGCATTATTGAATCATTCATTTTCTATAAGAGAGGAAATTATGTAATTCATATATCTTAATTGTAGGATTTAGCATCCTAATAATTTTGTTAGTACACAAACCCATGTAATTCGTTCAAACATTCTCATGGTGAGGAAAATTAAGCAATCATCTCATAGAAAAATTGGAACGATAACAGAGACTTAATAAAATCTTCTCATAAAAACTTGGAACTATAACAGAGAGAGAGAGAGAGAGAGAGAGAGAGAGATTAAGAATCATCATACAAACATCCCATACATTTGAGACCAACTAAAACCTCTCTTGGAGGGAGGAGCACCATCACCCAACCATGAATCACCTTTTACTCCCTTCGAGCCGAAGATTTTGCCAAGCATCAACTGCCCTCAATTGATCAATCATTAGGTATTTAATACCCTCTTTCATGATTTAGCTACCACTATCGACATCCTGCTTTTATGGATTTTTCCATTTTCCTATGTCTTTTTTGCAAAATCTCATATTTATATCCCAGGAGGCTTTTCCTCATAAAATCTCGCCTTTATTTCCCATGAAGCTTTTATGTTTGATGCATCTTTATCTCCCATCCATCCGATGGATATCTAATCCATCCAAACTTATCTATAATGTCATATAGAAGCTTATTATGAAAGATTCATCTCTATTCCCGTTCCTCATGGGATTTGGAAAGAATCTCCTCTCCCTTGGTGCTCCACCCTCTAAGTGATTTATTTTATTAATTTATTAATAACACATTTTCTTTTCATAGTACATATCACCTAACTTTCGTCATCTTAGGTTTAGAATAGTTTAACCCACAAAGGAGGGTATCACACCTAGCTTCCCTCAATTTAGGTTTACAATCATTTAAAAGACAAGGCAGGATATCAAACCTAGCTTTAACTCAGCTTAGGTTTACAATAATTTAGCACACAAGGGAGGATATCACACCTAGTTGACACTCAGCTTAGGTTTGCAATAATTTAGTACACAAGGAAGGGGTGTTAAAAAACTAAGGAAACACACATAATATAATTTCAAGTTAATATAAAAACAAGCACCCAAATATGAAAATGCAACATTAAATAAGCAATCAAACACTATAAAAAGTAAAACATACAGTACAAGTTCAAGCAAACAAACAATATACAAATTGGACTAAACACAAAACATGCAATTTCAAATAACTAATTGCACATGATAAAATTTCAAGTCAATAAAAGAAAACGCTCAAATATTCTTATCTAGCTTTAAAAACACACACACACACACACACAATATACAAATTAAAATCTACATTATGTTTACCCATTCAAATTCATAATTCATCACAATAAACACATGATTACAATTCCAAATTACATACAAATATTCATAAATAAACATGGATACAAGCATTCACATATATATGGGATTTTAATTAAATAAAAATACAAAATACTAGACCAAATAAGCAAACACACTATATAAAATTTGGTCTCAAAATACAAAAGAAAATAATCATTATTAGGACAACCCACATATAGATATGAAATTTCAAAAAAGAAAACACGCAATTCAACTAAACACACACACAAATTCAAAGTAACATGGTATAGTATCAATTCAATATATGAACATAAAGACATAAATACATTAAATTATATATGTATACCATTATCTAATTATATAAAATATAAATAATAGAATATAAAAAGCTTTAAAAATCAACTAAAATGAAAACCAAAAAAAAATAAAAAACCAATATGAATGGCCTGTTAAGTATAATTATATAGGTCAAGCAGTGAAAGGAGTATAATAATAAAAAAAAATATATATATAGATTTTTTTTTAAATGTAAGTGTGTTATGAGTTAGATGCGAATGGGAAAAGTTTTATAATATGAATGGATGATCATTGAAGTGTAATATGACATGCTTAAAATATAAATGTTCTAAAGTAAATGTATCTTTAAAAAAATAGGTTTTGACGGGTATGAGTTTAAAGAAAAATAATCAACAAAAACAAAGATAACTACACTAAGATAACTACACTGCTGAAAGAAAAATGGTGCCCCATCCTTCTTGAGAACTAGGAAGGGCTTTAACCCTTTCCATAAAAAATATTTTTATTAATAATTGTGTGCATAATTCTCTTACAATATTTGAGAGAAGGAAATAATAATATATAACTACATCAATATTTACTCTAAAAAAACCCTTTCACAAAAACTAGGAGGTGAAATCCCCCCTTAAATAAATTTGCATGCAATACCACATAAATATTTGAGAAAAATGTATATTTTTAATAATATATAATGAAAATTATCAATTTGTCTTTTATATAAAAGTAATAAATCTTTCTATCACATATTTAAATAATGAAAACAAATAGGAATCCACTTTTGAAAATGTATATTTTTACACCCAAAAGGGAAAAACCTATAGATTAAACAAAGAAAGAACACAATACACCACAAGTCATGTTAGAAACAAATAATGGGTTAAACTAATAAAGAAGAGGTTATATTAGAAAACCACAAAATAAACTAATACACAATAGATTAAACCCAAATACAGAGCTATCAGAAGTCATTAAAAATCTAGTGATGCTTGAATTTATAGGGGATAACTTCTTGAATGACTGACATAAAAACTATCTCTAATAAAAATTATTGAGGATGATTGAAAAAATAAAGAAAAAATTAAATTTAATACAAATAATTGAGGAGGAAGGAGAGCCTTA
>APFE030396622.1:0-19668 GCA_000404065.3 Pinus taeda | reverse complement strand
TTTTCTTGAAAAGAAATAAATTAATTTCATGAAAAAATAAATAACTGTTAAGTTTTATATTTCTTAAAAATAAATAGGTTATTCACATGCACAAAAATAGAACAATTATGTTGATATTTATTGAAAAGAAGTAAGTTATTCACATGCACAAAAGTATAATAATTAGGTTAGTAATTCTTGAAAAGGAATTAAATTATTTCATTTAAAATATTATCAAGGATGTTCTCATGGCACATATGCATTAAATTTTTAAAGAGAAATATTGGACTCTTAAAGTAAATATGTGCTTATGTGCATATGAATAGTACCTAGTATATTTGATCTACTCGAGATGAATATTTGAGTAACATTTTTGAGAGAGAGTTCACATAAAACCTTTGCATAAAATACCATGTGTTGATTTATTTGAGAATGATTTGTTATTCATGCTATTTCTTGATGAAATATGGCAAATTTGTTTGATGTGTGAAATGATAGGAAAACATTTTGTATTGCATGCATATTAGCTAGTGAGTTATCTAACTTTTGGAAAAATAATAATCCTTGGAAAATAAATATATATATTTGTATACAGTGAAGTATTTTTTTTTTGTTTGTTAGAACTCTTAAAAAAGAAGAGAAAATAAAAGCACGTCCTTGTATATATTATGGAATTATATCCTTGAAATTGGTAAATATATTCTTTATTGTGTTAATATTCTTTTGGAGGAATCTTTAGGTATACACTTGCATGCATGGAAAAATATAGTTTTGGTATTTGATTTCCGGCGAAACGGAAGTAGCAATCACATAATATTGATTGTACTAGGCTTATTTTGGGAAGAATAATATGCATTTGCACCACTAAAAGGATTAGCTATGGTATTAGTTTTTTTTTGGGAGAAGATTTTGTATAGTTATTGGGCTAGATATTTTGGTAAGAAAAAAGTGTTTTTGTTCATGCATGAAAGAATAATTGTTATGTGTTTGATCTCTTGGAAAATAAATGTGTTTATATTTCCATGCAAGATTTAGTTAGTTTCCTTTGGAAATAAATAGATGTTTCACATGAAACAAGAATAAGCTGTATGTTTTCTCATGGATAGATACATTGTTAAATTTGTTAAAATGGTTGAGAGTGGATAAATTAAATTTATGAAAAAAGAGGTTGTAATGGTGAAACTCAACAGTCAATGTGTAAATACACATGGAAGGTTCAAGAATATAGTCGATCAAGTAACCACATACAATTATAAATTTAGCTATATAATATGGTTACAAAGGGATAAGCTCGAAGACGGTTATCATGAACAAATTCTACATGTATTTCTTGCTAAGTTGTATTCATCTTCGTATATGAAGTCATGAACTTTGGTGATGTCAAAAACCATGATTTTTGGATGAGCCAAAAACATTGATGCTTGGTTTTATTTTTTTCATTAAGCGATAAGTGTTATGTGAGATACTTTGGTGTACTGATTATACTTATTGTCATTTCAAAATAAGTTGATCTATTTCCTTGCTTTCACTCACGTCCAAAGAGGTTGATGCAATTCCTTGCTTCCAATCATGAGAGATTTCATAATACATATTATTTGGAACAACAAAAATCAAGTTATTATAGAATCTAATTCTCACATCTCCGATGTAACACATTATATAAAATGAAACAAATCTGTAGTATGGATTAGAATGGATAGATAATTTATAGAAAAGTATCCTTGCCTAAGTTAAAAGAAGGGCACAATTGTTAACGAGAATTTAATAAAATAATGACAAAAAAACTTACTAATAGAAGAATATGAAATCATTACATTATTGTGACAAAATCCCAAAATTTACCAAAATCATTCAATTGTTTTGACTAGAACCTAGCGTTGGCGCTTCACTACTCAGTGTAAAGCAGAAGTTTAATTGCTTAGTCCCAAGGAGAAGTTAACCAACTGCTCCACTTCTCAAGCCCTAGCCATAAATGCTAGAGTTTCCAATGCTAGAAACCTTAATGTTCTCCACCCAAATCTAAAATCATGCTCCAAGAACCTGAATATGTGAAAGAGGAATTGAATTTGAAACAGAGTAATGAATTCAGGCTTTGATGAAGGGGCATGAATAGGTTTTCAATTTTTTTGGATTTGTTTATGCTACCAATGGATGCGAATGCTAATATGAGTGTGTTTTGGAAGTCCAGGAACCATGCTAATAACCATGACACCAGGACGAGTAAAGGTGAATGAGAATAGGTGTTTCATAATTCTCATTAATTGTTAATCATCGTAAGTTTTTATAAAAATATAGTATAGTAAAAAATACCCTTTATTAAAAAACTACCATATTAAATACATAGATGCAACAAAACATTAAGGTGGATGAATAAAGAAAATCTTCTCTTTCATCAAGGAGACTAACAAAGGTGGAACCCTAGGTAGTTACTCTACTACGCACTACAGTGAAGAGTGTGAATGAGCTACCACGGGGAAATGAGGAATGTGCATGAACTTATAGGCATTTGATAAATGGCCAAACATTTCATAACCATATGCACCTTTTCCAATGTCAGGTTACAAAGATATGTACCTTTTACAAGGTATTTTTTTCAATGTATGTAAATCTAATTTTCAATAATCTACATTATACTTAGTTAATATTTGATTTAAACATTGCTTAAGCATAATATTTAGATATACAAGGAAGTTATTATTTGAAAATCCCTGAATCCATCTATAGGACATTACGAGAATATGTCAACATCTTTCAATACCAATCATATAATTGGAATCTATAATTAAGAAAAGGATTAATGTGTGAATTTCCAATAGAGGGTCCATCATTATTTATTTTTCTTATAATTAATAATTAAATAGAGAAGAAATTTGGAAAATTATTAGAATGTTGTTATATAATAATAGATAAAGTTGTAATTTTTAAAACTTAAATAATTAACTTTTATATTTTAAATTTTGTTTCAAAAACTTCTCTTTAATTAAAATCATACAGTTTCAATAATTCAAAATTACATTTTCATATAATTATTTACCAGAATTTAAATAAAATTAATAAAAAATATTAACACGCAATCAAAGTTAGAAATTTTATGGTACATTGATTTTCAACACACATTAATGATAAAATGACAATTTGAAAAATACGATTCTAATTACGCCTTATTTTGAAATTCCAATAAATTGTAGTTATAATTGTCTAACCTTATATAGTACATATGTAAACAAACGATGCAAAGCTCACAAACACTCAATTGTCATGGTGTAAAAAATTTAAATACAATACTGAAGAGTAGCTTAACTACTATGTTAAATCACTCATTTAAGATATGACCAGTAACTCAAGGGAGTTATTCCCAATGCCATGGCTGAAGAACACTTTTGTAGGTCTAGAATTGTTTTCAATTATCTATAATCACATAAACACAAATCGTTATTTAGCTTATATATTAACTTTAATGACTATATTAACATCTATTCCCTTGTTGAATTTGGAATGTTGAATATAATGCCTATGATTGAATATGGTTGAAAATGATGCTTTTATTTCTTTCCAAGAGAAACGACTAAGGTTGGTTGAATTGTTAGTTTGTGTAGGAATTTCACAGATCTAGTGCATAGGAAGGGAATCGATTTAGCTGGAGAGTAGATGAGTATTTCACTTATGACATACTGGAAATTTTTCCCTTGTTGTAATTATCTAAAGAAATTTTTTTATTGCGGAAGAATAATAAAATGCACACAATGTTGCAGGTTCTCCCAAGAGTTGGTGTTCCCTGGGTATATCTTGTGTTATGTGTTGTCACATTTGTCTTGTGATTTATCTTCCATTATGCATGTTACAAAGCTCAGTGTGTTTGTGATTTAAGTTTCCATGATATCAGTAGTTTATATCTCTTGGTTTTTTCCTCTAGAAAATTACAAATGAGTTCAACGAGTTTTAAGGAAATCTAAAATGGTATGAGAGCTTAGTTTTTGATTGGGGAACATGAACATATTTCATCTTCAAGAGAAAATTATGTGATTCATACGAAGCAAGTTATCATATCGATTTAGTGGTTAGGGTTTTGAGAAGTGTGCATTGAATCTACTAGTGTGATTTGTATTTAACAATGTAATTTGGTAGTATGGCATATCTGGGTCTCATATTTGAAGACCAATTTAATGATGCATCTAACTTTCATTTGTGGAATGAAAGGATAGAAGTGGTGTTGCAGGAATAAGGGGCTTGGTATTTTGTTGATAATATCCCAACCACACACATAGATCCTCAGTAGTTGGCTCAGCATAATGAAATGGATTCTGAGGAAAAAATTACTATCCTTGAAGGATTCAAAGACCACATTATTCCTCACCTAATTGGGAAGAAGAAATCCAAATAAATGTGGACTATAATAATAATTCTTTATAAAGGTTCAAGTGAGGCCAGAAAGCTGGTAATGAATGAAAAGCTCAAGAGAATTAAAATGTCTAAGTTAGATTCAGTGGTTGCTTGCCTTAACAAGTTTCCCAAAGTAAGGGAAAAGTTGTCTAATGGGGGTGAGGCAGTTCAAGAAATGGAACTAGTGAATTTTGTTGTTTTGGGTTTCACCAAATCATGGGAGGCCTTCACATTTGAGATATGTGCTTGAGAAAACTTTCTAGATTGGAAAAATTTGTGGGTTTACTATTTCCAAGGGGAGGTTTGTAGATAAAATCAAGTTGCATCTCATGTTAAAAGGAAGGAAGATCAAGAAATTTTCACTTTAGGCCGGAGAGGGACCAAGTATAAGGATAAAAAGAGTAATGTTGGTGGGGAGTTGGGTTCCAAGGGAGAGAATAAGAACAAATATCACTACAACATCAAGTATTTCTCGTGCCACTAGTTTGGGCATTATACTACTAAATTCAATAAGAGAAAGAAAGGGTACAAGAAGGACCACATAGCAACCTTTGCAGAGATTTTATGTTTGATACAACCACAAAATTTACTAGAAAATGAGGGTGTGAATCAGGCAGTGAGATTAGAGAGTTGTGACATAGGTGCATGGGAGTTGGTGGCAATTCAGTTGAGCACAAGTAGGTGTGAAAGCGAAGCGAAGGAAGAGCGAGAGTTTTGGCAGATTGTAGACCTCAACATTTGAAAAGAATAAATCGAGTGAGATTCGAGCATCCACACCTAACTGCAAAGGTCCATTCACATGTGCATGTAGGAGAGAGAAAGTGTGCTTGCATGTGTGGATCAAATTGTTGGTTTGTTTGAGAATTTTGTAGATCCAATAGCCACGAAGGGAATTGATTTAGCTAAAGAGTGGACGAGTATTTTACTTCTGGTAAACTAGGAATTTTTCCCTTGTAATTCTTAGATGAAAATCCTTTGTTGCAGATTAGAATAATAGAATACACACAACGTTGCAGGTTTCCTGGAGTTGGGGTGTCCTAGGTATATCCTGTATTTTTATGTATTGATGTGTTTGTGTTCTAATTTATCTTTTCTTGTGCATGTTAGAAAACTCAGTGCATTTGTGATTTAAGTTTCTAGAACATTTGTTGTTTATATTTCTAGATTTTTACCCTTGGAAAATTACAAATAAATTTATTGGGTATTAAGAAAATATAACACTTTTAAGTTTATTTATACTAACATTATTATTGTTAATGATATTAACATTAATAATAACAATATGATCCTTACACAAATATTATTATATTAAAAATATTAAGTGTATGTGTGTGTTATAATTAATAAAATAATATTAATAATAGAACATTGTTAATCTTATTATTAATATGAGTGATAATGATGATGGTTTGTTAGTATTAATTTCCTTCCTCATTACTTATATGTATTGATAACAATATAATCTTTAACATTATTATTATTAATGTTAATACTATGACCTAAATGTTATTAATAATAGTAATATTAATAATACTACTAATATATTTAATAACTTTAACAACAACATTATAATAGTATAAAAACATTATTACATTAAATTAAAATGAATTATTACATGTTATAATAACATGTTACATATAATAATATTATTACATTAATCATATCAATAGTGTATTTATGCTATAATTAATGTATCATTGTTAATAACTTAACATTGTTAATGCTAATAATAATTGTATTATTGGTAATATTATTGTCATTATTAAATGTTATGCTTAACATCAATACTACTAACAATTCTAATGTTATGCTTAACATTAATAAAAAAAAATCTTTTAAATACACCAACATAGATCCATCATAAGTAGGGATCTAACGTGAGCTTCGAGGAATCAAATTTGTTCACTTGCAAACACAACTTGGAGTGCAAAAAATAATGTGTAATTTTTCATTGTTTAAATTTTATTTTTTAATGCTATAGAGATTACATTACTTAAACTTGTGATTCCAAAAAATCTTTGTTAGATTTTGACAAACAAACATATACCTAAAAAAGTGTTAAACTTTAAAATAAGCATATTAGTGAATTAGTGAATTACTTATTATACAAGGAAGCATATTAGTAAATCAAGATGCTCAATATGAAGAACAAAATATTTAAGAAAAAACATTCATAAGCAAGCTTCAACATTACTTATTTCCTGTCAAGAATATAGTCAATCAAGTAAGCACATACAATTATCAACTAAGTTATTAGTTATGGAATATGATTCCAAAGGAATTATTTCTTATCAAGAATATAGTCAATCAAGTAAGCACATACGAATATCAACTAAGTTATTAGTTATGGAATATGATTCCAAAGGAACGGGCTCAAGTTCTTCATTTATTGCTAGCTACATTGTACGCATCTTGATTTTGTAGTCTTGAGCTCTAGTGATGCAAAAAGCAAGCTTCTTAGATGAGTGGTGAAGGTTTATTTTTTTGATTAAGTGATAAGTGGTTAGTGAGTTTATTGGAGTACTAATTATACTTATTGTCTTATCCAAATAAGTTGATGCAATTCCTTGCTTCTAGTCATGTCCAGGTTGATGTAATTCCCTATTTCCAATTGTGGGTGATTTGCAAGCCAATTATATTTCACAACTTAGTTTATGTGTAACATCAAAAATCAAATTATTCTAAAAGCTTAGGCTCTTAGGCTAACACATTATTTAAAATGAAACAAATCCATGGGACGGATTAGAATGGAGAGATAATTTCTAGAAAATCATCCTTTCTTAAGTTAAAAAAATGGCACAATTGTTTAAAAACAAAAAAACAAAAATTAAGGATGACACAAAACCTTACCAATAGCACAATCTGAAATCGTTCAATTGTTGTTACAGAATCCAAAAATTTACGAGAATTTTTTTATTGTTGTCACCATAATCATTCCATTGGTATCACTGGATCTTACCTAAAGTTCCACCACCTAGCCGAAGTTCCACCACTCTTAGTCCCAAGTAGAAGCTCTTCCCAAACCCTCACCATAAATGCTAAAGTTACCCGGTCTAAAAACCCTAATATTCTCTACCCAAATCTTACTCCAAGAAGCCAACATCTAAAGGAAGAATTGAAGAATTGAAGTTGAAATAGATTAGTGGATTAAGGGCTTTGATGATGGGGCATAAATGGGGTATCAGATTTTTTGGATTTGTTTATTCCAAGAGTGGAGGAGAATGAGAATGAGAATGAGAGGGCATTTTAGTAGTCCACATTCATAACAACTAAGCCACTTGTCATGGGGAAGTGCGGAATGTGAATGAACATCTAGGCATTTGATAAATGGCCAAGCATTTTATAAATCCATTTGCAAAATCAAGTTTTGAAGATATGTACATTTTATAAAGTATTTTTTTTTTTGAAGTAGTGGAATCTAATTTTCATCATTATACATGTATAGTCAATTATAAAAGACACATTCGGTTTTTAATTACACAAGAAAAACTATTTTTCTAAAGTCGAAGGATATTAAGAGGTATCTTTCATTCCCAATGGTATAATTAGGTTGACTCGTATGTTAAATCACTCTTTTAAGCTATGACAATTTTGCAGGTACGGAATTGGAATTGAGGTGTTGGTGGACTAAGAATCACCATACAAATAGTAATAACAATAACAGCATCACAATACTATTAAGTATTTACGTTAAAATGCTTATTAGGATCATAAAGGGATACAATGAAGGAATGAAGCTGAAGCCAGTGTCAACATGACGGATGACTTTTTCAGCGAAAGAATGAAAACCGTTTTAAAGCATAGGTACGGGGGCAGGTGGCTAGAAATGGTGATCTTTTACTTCCTTTTTGGCTGCCTTCTTTTTGTGATGCTCGTGGAAGGCATAGCCCCCAGCTCCGACTGCAGCTGTTGCTGCAATCTCCTCCTCAATCTTGTGCCTGTGCGCGTTCTCTGGATCCTTCTTTGCTTTATGTTTCTCGTACTGCATACCCAATGAGAGAATTAGTAATCCTATAATTGTATAGGTAAACTCTATAAAGTTGATTTAGTTTATCAACTTACTAAAAATTACAGAATAAGAGATATATATATAGTAACAGTGCAAACGTTCCAGCAGCGACTGCTCCCAGTTCACCTAAATGCTCCATTCGCTTATGGTGCTTCTCCTCCTTTATCGCTTTCTCGTACGGCGTCGCTTCCGAGTCGGCGTTCTGGTTATTGTGATGGTAGAAGTGATGGTGTTTATTCTCAGACATGCTTTCCGAAATTGATTTCAATTACAACGGTTTGAAAGGAAATTCGAAAACCACTTATATACAGATTTGAATAATTAGATGCCGATGGAATGTAAGAAAATGCAGACAATGACTTTTACCCGCTTACAATACTCAAATTGCTGAGCAGATTAGATTACATGAAGTAATGTTAGGGAATTAGTCCGGTATATATATAGCCAGAGTTGAATATTAAACACGCTATACCGTGTGGAAACAGCTTTCACGCGTGAGCGGTTTCCAAATGGCCGGTGCGCCTGCATGGTCTCTCCTTATCCAATAGAGAAGACCGACGAGGAAGGTGTGTTTGATCGGAGGTGCGCGAATGGACAACTTGTTGGTGCAGTTTCCAGAGTGGCTGCGGCGACCACATAGCCTGTGCTTATCAGAAAGTGAATGATGACGAGGAAGGTACGTTTAATAATTAATAAATTTATTAACCTCATTCATAACCCCAAGTTAACTGAATCACAATCAGAATAACTGGTCCATGGTACACAGAAATAAAGCTTTTTAGGTAAACATAGTTTAACATAGTGATTAAACCGATGGGAAAGTAAACACATGTTATTTAGCAGCGTAATCATGCTTTAGAAATGCTCGTGGACAAATAAAGTATGCACATTCCAATATACAAGTAGTTTATTACCTCATTGTAAAGGCCTTTAAGAAATTTATGTTACACGTTTTAATTAAAAAAAATTGTTAAAGTATAAATTATGGTAAAAAGTTTTAAATTTACAATATAATTTTTTTAGTACGATATTAAGTTAATATAATATATATATATATATATATATATAATTTTTTTGGTAACGAATATTTAATCTCTAATAATAATATGGATTTTTTAAGAATTTTTTTTGCAGAATGACAGAAAAGTTAAATTTTATATAATTTTTTTAAAGATATTTAATCTCTAAAAATATTGTGTTTTTTTAAGAGTTTTTTTCATAAGAGGGACAAGTTTTGGGGATTGGGGATTTTAACTATGGTAAAACAAAGAAAATTTGGGAAATAAACTTGAGGTGAAGTTTCTAAGACTTATAAGTCATTAGTAGAGTCTTGAGTTATCTCATGGGATTTTATGGGATTTTTAAAAGGGATATTCATATTTTAAGTGAAATATTATTGCTCATATAATTGTATAGTGGTGATTGCTCTCAAGGCCTTAGAAATTACTATGGGAAGAACATAAAGTCTTTTGGTCCTAGATGAGTTTCCAATAGACCATGAGTGAGAAATAAAATTGCAAAATACAAAACATGCCTTATATAAAAAGTCGTTACGGGATATGAGTTCCAATATGAGCTTCTATGCACTTAGGATGTGCTTCAAAGGATGATCAAGGGATAAGCTAAGCTAATTATCTTCTAAATTGATATTATTTTATTAACGAGCTAATGTAATTATCTCTTAAATTGATATTCTTTATTTAACTAACTATGTGTAAGCCCATTAACAATATATTTAACCATTTAAAGTGAATCTTTATATGCAAATGAGATATAATGTTATGAAACTAGTTCACAAAAAGATAGAAAAGATAGATCAACGCCATAGAATCTAGCCTCTTCGAGTGGGCAACCTCCTTTACATTACACAAGTAAACAATTCTTGAATGATACAAATGAAAAGAGCTCCTTTCTATATATAAGTGTCTAAGTTGTCATAATATAATCAAAGCCGACATAACAATAATAATGTAAGCGCACAATAATAACAATAGTGGGCTTCTATGGGGAAAAATAATAACAGTATGGGGACTACATGGGCACAACAATATAATAAGGGGGTTGTACTAATAACAATAAGGGGTTACACTAGTAGTATAGAGACCTAACATGCCCCCTTCCTTGAAAAAATGTTGTCTTCAATGCTTGAGTAGTTCTTGATGCTTCTATATAAATTCTTGTCCTCCGATGTGGAATCTTTAGAGGGTAAGTTCTTCCACTTGATGAGATACTCTGAAATTGATCTATTTCGTAGTTTTCAATTTCTCGGTTCTGTGACTGCTTCAGGTTCCAATATGATTTTTCCTTCTTTGTCAAGTTCTTGTAATCTTCTGCAAATTTTGAATGAGTTCCCACTCCTTTGGGAATATGGATATAAGTAAGGGCTGATGTTTGGAGGAACACTTGGTGGAATCAAATGAATAGCATGATCATGATCACGAATAGGTGAGAGGCCTTTGAGAGTCTTAAATACCTTGGAATGATTGTCCAAAACGTTTTGGAGATATGGAGAAATACATGATTTCTATGTGGGATCCTCTAGTAAACATAATTGTGCAATTACACCCCGTTGTTCTTTATTTAGAAGCTTTGTCATGTTGTTAGAGTTGATTATATTTCTAGGCTTTCCTTCGATACCTCTCAATTCAACTTTCTTTCCTTCCCAAAAAAAATTCAAGAAAAGTTCCTGAAAATTAAAAGCTATTGTACCCAAAGATTGTAGCCATTGGACTCCTAGTAAAACATCAGCACCACCCATTGGAATGGAAAGCATTGAGCTACTCAATACATATCCTCCCATGGATGGCTTGATATTATGGCACTTTCCAGAGCAATTTATGCTTCCTCCACTTGCAACCATCAATTGACACTATGGTGCTAGATATAGGAAGCAATTCAATTCATTGGCTAACTTACAATCAATAAAATTATGGGTACTGCCCGTATCAATAATGTTGAAGCTTTCTTATGGAGAAGTTAACCAACTGCTCCACTTCTCAAGCCCTAGCCATAAATGCTAGAGTTTCCAATGCTAGAAACCTTAGCGTTCTCCACCCAAATCTAAAATCATGCTCCAAGAACCTGAATATGTGAAAGAGGAATTGAATTTGAAACAGAGTAATGAATTCAGGGCTTTGATGAAGGGGCATGAATGGGTTTTCATTTTTTTTGGATTTGTTTATGCTACTAAGGGATGAGAATGCTAATATGAGTGTGTTTTGGAAGTCTAGGAACCACGCTAATAACCATGACGCCAGGACGAGTAGAGGTGAATGAGAATAGGTGTTTCATAATTCTCATTAATTGTTAATCATGGTAAGTCTTTATAAAAATATAGTATAGTAAACAATACCATTTATTAAAAAATTACCATATTAAATACATAAATGAAACAAAACATTAAGGTGGATGAATAAAGAAAATCTTTTCTTTCATCAAGGAGACTAACAAAGGTGGAACCCTAGGTAGTTACTCTACTACACATTACAGTGAAGAGTGTGAATGAACTACCATGGGGAAATGAGGAATGTGCATCAACTTATAGGCATTTGATAAATGGCCAAACTTTTCATAACCATATGCACCTTTTTCAATGTGAGGTCACAAAGATGTGTACCTTTTACAAGGTATTTTTTCAATGTATGTAAATCTAATTTTCATTAATCTACATTATACTTAGTTAATATTTAATTTAAACATTGCTTAAGCATAATATTTAGATATACAAGGAAGTTATTATTTGAAAATCCATGAATCCATCTACAGGACATTACGAGAATATGTCAACATCTTTCAATACCAATCATCTATTTGGAATCTATAATTAAGAAAAGGATTAATGTGTGAATTTCCAATAGAGGGTCCATAATTATTTATTTTTCTTATAATTAATAATTAAATAGAGAAGAAATTTGGAAAATTATTAGAATGTTATATAATAATAGATAAAGTTGTAATTTTTAAAACTTAAATAATTAACTTTTATATTTTAAATTTTGTTTCAAAAACTTCTCTTTAATTAAAATCATACAGTTTCAATAATTCAAAATTACATTTTTCATATAATTATTTACCAGAATTTAAATAAAATTAATAAAAAATATTAACACGCAATCAAAGCTAGAAATTTTATGGTACATTGATTTTCAACACACATTAAATGATAAAATGACAATTTGAAAAATACGATTCTAATTACTTCTTATTTTGAAATTCCAATAAATTGTAATTACAAATGTCTGACCTTATATAGTACATATGTAAAAAAACGATGCAAAGCTCACAAAAACTCCATTTTCGTGGTGTAAAAGATTTAAATACAATACCGAAGGGTAGCTTAACTACTATGTTAATCACTCATTTAAGCTATGACCAGTGACTCAATGGAATTATTCCCAATGCCATGGCTGAAGAACACTTTTGTAGGTCTCGAATTGTTTTCAATTATCTATAATCACATAAACACAAATCGTTATTTAGCTTACATATTAACTTTAATGACTATATTAACGTCTATTCCCTTGTTGACTTTGGAATGTTGAATATAACGCCTATGATTGAATATGGTTGAAAATGATGCTTTTATTTCTTTCCAAGAGAAATGATTAAGGTTGGTTGAATTGTTGGTTTGTGTAGGAATTTCACAAATCTAGTGCATAGGAAGGGAATCGATTTAGCTGGAGAATAGATGAGTATTTCACTTATGACATACTGGAAATTTTTCCCTTGTTGTCATTATCTAAAGAAAAATTTTTATTACAGAAGAATAATAAAATACACATAATGTTGCAGGTTCTCCCGAGAGTTGGTGTTCCCTGGGTATATCTTGTGTTATGTGTTGTCACATTTGCCTTATGATTTATCTTCCATTATGCATGTTATAAAGCTCAGTGTGTTTGTGATTTAAGTTTCCATGATATTAGTAGTTTATATCTCTTGGTTTTTTCCTCTAGAAAATTACAAATGAGTTCACCGAGTTTTAGCGAAATCTAACATGGTATGAGAGCTTAGTTTTTGATTGAGGAACATGAACATATTTTATCTTCAAGAGAAAATTATGTGATTCAGAGGAAGCAAGTTATCACATCGATTTAGTTGTTAGGGTTTTGAGTAGTGTGCATTGAATCGACTGGTGTGATTTGTATTTAACAATGTAATTTGGCAGTATTGTATATCTGGGTCTCATATCTGAAGACCAATTTAATGATGCATCTAACTTTCATTTGTGGAATGAAAGGATAGAAGTGGACGAAAGGGTACAAGAAGGACCACCTAGCAACATTTGCAGAGATTTTAAGTCTGATACAGCAACAACATTTACTAGAAAATGAGGGCATGATTCAGGAAGTGAGATTAGATAGTTGTGACATAGGTGCATGGGAGTTGGTGGCAATTTAGTTGAGCACAAGTAGGTGTGAAAGAGAAGCGAAGGAAGAGTGAGGGTTTTGGCAGATTGTAGACCTAAACATTTGAGAAGAATAAATTGAGTGAGATTCAAGCATCTACAGCTAAATGCAAAGGTCCATTCACACGTGCATGTAGTAGAGAGAAAGTGTGCTTGCATGTGTGGATCAAATTGTTGGTTTGTGCAGGAATTTTGTAGATCCAATAGGCACGAAGGGAGTCGATTTAGCTAAAGAGTGGATGAGTATTTTACTTCTTGTAAACTAGGAATTTTTGCCTTGTAATTCTTAGATGAAAATCCTTTGTGGTAGATTAGAATAATAGAATACACACAACGTTGCAGGTTTCCCGGAGTTGGGGTGTCCTAGGTATATCTTGTGTTTTTATGTATTGACGTCTTTGTCTTCTAATTTATCTTTTGTTGTGGATGTTAGAAAACTCAGTGCATGTGTGATTTAAGCTTCTAGAACATTTGTTGTTTATATTTCTAGATTTTTACCCTTGGAAAATTACAAATAAATTTATTGGGTATTAAGGAAATATAACACTTTTAAGTTTATTTGTACTAACATTATTATTGTTAATGATATTAATATTAATAATAACATTATGATCCTTACATAAATATTATTATATTAAAAATATTAAGTGTATATGTGTGTGTTATAATTAATAAATAGTATTAATAATAGAACATTGTTAATCTTGTTATTAATATTAGTGATAATGATGATGGTTTGTTAGTATTAATTTCCTTCCTCATTACTTATATGTATTGATAACAATATCATCATCAACATTATGATTATTAATGTTAACACTATGACCTAAATGTTATAAATAATAGTAATATTAATAATACCACTAATATATTTAATAACATTAACAACAACATTATATAGTATAAAAACATTATTACATTAAAGTAAAATGAATTACTAGATGTAATAATAACATGACAGGTTACATATAATAATATTATTACATTAATCATATCAATAGTGTATTTATGTTATAATTAATATATCATTGTTAATAACTTAGCATTGTTAATGCTAATAATAATTGTATTATTGGTAATATTAATGTCATTATTAAATGTTGTTAATAACATCAATACTAATAATAATTTTAATGTTATGCTTAACATTAATAAAAAATTATTATAATAAAACCAGCATAGATCCATCTTAAGTAGGGTTCTAGCATGAGCTTCGAGGGATCAAATTAGTTCACATGCAAACTTAGTTTAGAGTGCAAAAAATAATGTGTAAATTTTCATTCTTTAAATTTTATTTTTGAATGCTATAGAGATTACATTACTTAAACTTGTGATTCCCAAAAATCTTTGTTAGATTTTGACATACAAGCATATGCCTAAAAAAGTGTTAAACTTTAAAACGCATAGACCACCTCAAAAGTTTTAACCAAAAAAAAAACTATCTTTTTCAATAAATTTATAAGATATTCATTTTTTTTTAAAACAATATGTAAAATATTTTAAACATAACATGTGAAATGAGTGATTTTATTAGGCCAGATTAAAATGGTTTTCTTGGTTATTAATATATTTTTAATTCATATTAAAATATTTTATTAGTAAACCACTTTGGATATTCTGTTGTATTCAACATTCAAATAATTTCTTTTAACACTTTTTTCTATATATAGTGATATATAAAGTTGATGTCAACAAAAATTAGTTAATGTAGATCTTCAAATAGTTTTTTTTTTTAAATTATGTGTTAAAATATTTTTAAAAAGTGTAAGGTTTAAGCATCTTACTCCCACATTTTTTTTAATTCTAATTAGTTCACATGAAATTATATTCTTTCATATGGAAAACTAATTAAACACGGATAACATGTACTTTTTTCCCTTTTATTATAGCTCACATTGTTTTTCTATTTAGAGAATATTTTGTTTTCATTTTAAAAGGAACACACATTGACATAGTTACATATCGCCTTCACACTTGTTGTACAATGAGCCTCTCGGCTCAATAAGTGAATTATTAAGTTTACTAATATTTTTGTTTAATATTATTAATGTTGTTAATATTCTTCAATTTTTTAATAATATATTTGATTTATTAATGTAACATGATAAATTTATTAATATTACTAATGGTATTATTAGGTGTTTTATTAATATTATATTTTTAACAATATTGTTTTTTTTTTGTAGGCAAGTAGGAAACATTATATTAGCAAAAATATTTTACATAGAGTACATTGTGAGAAGAATTCTAAAGGTATAGTTGAGATGAGGAGAAGTATGCAAAGTGCTAATTCTCGATTGAAAAGAGATAGGGATCGATCATCTCTTGTGAAATGGAAACCAGTTGGTCCTTTAGTATGAGCAAATATATGGTTGGAATCATGGGCCATACAAAAATGTAGATAGGACATATAAAACTAAACAAAGACCCTGCAAAAAGGATACCTACTAGTGTGACCATAGAAACTTCAACAACATAATAATCTAAAGAAATACTTTTTCAAATAAAGCATATTGGGAGACCTCATCAATGTGTTTGCTTCCCTCTGGAACTGTTTGGTGTTTTTGTGCTTTGTTGTGGTCTTCTTCGCCTACTCCAACATTTCTAGGTGTACCGTTTTATACGTTTTCTTCGATGATAAAGCAGCGATAGGAAATGGTCTCTTCGTCAAAAGGTTCTGCTTTAGTGGTGCGGTTTACACTTGTGGGAGAGTTCAACTAATTACCAGCCTTTTATTGAGGTTTTTTGCTGGGAAATGATCCTTGCACAACAATGCCTTTTCGTTTCACTTTTTCCACTAGAGGATAAGGGAGAGGAGGGGAGCCAGGTTGGTGTGAGGAATTAAATCAACAGAGATTTTGATGGAGTTAGTGGTTGCCAAAGTTAGAGGAACATGAGGTAAATCAATGCCTATAGCCCTCGGTAGATTACATAGTGCCAGATGGGTATTGTTGAATTAAATACCCACCTATTCCATCCTTCGTTCTACTTTTCCCTCGCGCCCTCCAAGGTTTGGAGATGGTGCACTAAAAAAATTTGAACTTCCCAATGACCATCACCTAAACATCTACACTCAGCCTCCATGGAAGCCACCACGATGCATATGTAGGCTAGCATATCGGGGTCAAACAATTCTACATTTTCATCGTGCTAGGTAGAGTGGGGTGAAATCCCTCATCCTCGGCCTTCACGTCTCTCTACCCCTTTCTGTAACCATATTTCATATATGAGAGTCATTGAATCGAAAGCGTTGGCTTCTGATATTTTTGTAAGAGAAAACAATGTTTTCACTGCTTTTGTTAACACCTACCTCCTAGAAGATGGAATGGAGGAGGAAATAAAGGGACTGAGACATACGAATTAATGGGATCATGAGATCCAATTTAAGTATATCAAGATGATTTCGAGGGGAATGTTCCACAGAACCTAAATTAATTGAGACATATCTCACTTGGAGGAATTGTTCAGTGCATGGCTACAACCTCATAACTTTATTGATTATAGGCATGATTGTTGTCTTGCAAGACCTAACAAAAGTCATAAACCAAAATAGCATCCCAATCAAGGAGTTACAAATATTATTAACGTTTTCTTTGTAAGCTTGGCAGGACTATGTCTTCATCATTACCAATATATCATCCTAATTGAGCCAGGGGATTAAACTATTAACTTCACATCAAAGAGTGCCTTAACATAGCATCAAATTTCCGTCTATCCAAAACTCATGAACAATAATATTATTAACATTAATACCAATAACATTACTTATATTATTAATAATATAACTAAATACTAAAAATAATTTTGTAATATTAAAATAAAAAATAATAATACAACAATAATATTATATCAACGTTATTTTAATATTAACAATTATTTTAAACCTAAAATAAATAATACATCAAATAAAATCTTAATATTTTACCATTTAGCAGTTAAAACCTAAACCTTGATGCAAGAAAACCTTCATAGTTATTTTCACTTCTTCAACAACGAACTGCATAAGGGAGCCACCAAATAACCACATTTAACCACTTAAAACCTTGATGCAGGGAAAACCGCTAATGGTAGCATTTCTCTGCATTTATTCAACAATGAAACCTCTAAAGGCAGCCAACAAAGAACCGCATTTAATCATAACCACATTTAATGTTTTTTATTTCCTTTATCCATGCCCATGCCTAACCACTAACCTTTGTAGAGGAAGATGCGAATCAAAGACGTTTGATAGGGCAAAGTTGGAATAAAAAAGGTTGAATACAACTACTGAAAAACACAGAAGAATCAAAGAGACAGAAAACGGAAGAAAATTTTTGAAATAGAGTAAGAATAATCCAAAAGTCGAATACAACTATGGAAAAACGCAGAAGAGTCAAAAAGACAAAATATGGAAGCAAATTGTTGAAATAAAGTAAGAATAAAGCTTAGAACTTGCGAGTTGCTCAAGTACTTCTATTTGGGCATTTCAAGCATGGTAGCACAAACCACTGCTCATAATGTAATTACCTATCAAAAAATAACACTTATATATAACCTTAAGAGGAAATGTTACGCAATCTTAGAATTTTTAATATTAAAAGATATCTCATTTAATTTTTTATATAAATTGTATATGTTATTTAAAAAATAATTTAGAAATCCAACATGAATTATATACATATTAATATGTTAAATATAATTATTTGTTTTCAAATATAAATTATCAAAATAGTTTAAAATTTATATTTTACAATGGACTTATTTGATATTGCAAATCTAATCCTATGAATTTGTGTTTCTTTAGCAAGTTGTTTTTCCGAGATTTAAGTGTGTATTGATTTTTGAAAGGACAAAATGAAGAAATTAAATTTAAGAGAAAAGAAGTTGCAATAGTGAAATTCAACAACCCTCATTAAATCTAGAAGTAAGCTTCAACATTAATTATTACATATCAAGAATATTGTCAATCAATTCAACAACCCATGTCAAATCCATAAGCAAGCTTCAACATTACTTATTTCTTATCAAGAATATAGTCAATGAAGTAAGCACATACCATTATCAACTAAGTTATTAGTTATGGAATATGATTACAAAGGAACAAGCTCTAGTTCTTCGTTTATTGCTAGCTACATTGTACACATCTTGATATTTGTAGTCTTGAGCTCTAGTGATGGCAAAAAGCAAGCTTCTTGGATGAGTGGTGAAGGTTTTTTTTTTTTATTAAGTGATAAGTGGTTAGTGAGTTTATTGGAGTACTAATTATACTTATTCTCTTATCCAAATAAGTTGGTGTAATTCCTTGCTTCTAGTCATGTCCAGGTTGATGTAATTCCCTATTTCCAATTGTGGGTGATTTGCAAGCCAATTATATTTCACAACTTATTTTATGTGCAACATCAAAAATCAAATTATTCTAAAAGCTTAGGCTCTTAGGCTAGCACATTATTTAAAATGAAACAAATCCATGGGAAGGATTAGAAAGGAGATATAATTTCTAGAAAATCATCCTCTCTTAAGTTAAAAAAATGGCACAATTGTTAAAAAAAAAAAAAAGAGTGACACAAAACTTTACCAATAGCACAATCTGAAATCATTCAATTGTTGTTACAAAATCCCAAAATTTACGAGAATTATTTCATTGTTGTCACCATAATCATTCCATTGGTATCATTGGATCTTACCTAAAGTTCCACCACTTAGCAGAAGTTCCACCACTCTTAGTCCCAAGCAGAAGCTCTTCCCAAACCCTCGCCATAAATGCCAAAGTTACCCAGGCTAAAAACCCTAATATTCTCCACCCAAATCTTACTCGAAGAAGCCAAACATCTAAAGGAAGAATTGAAGAATTGAAGTTGAAATAAATTAGTGAATTAAGGGCTTTGTTGATGGGGCATAAATGGGGTATCATATTTTT
>APFE030396619.1:0-12949 GCA_000404065.3 Pinus taeda | reverse complement strand
GAGAAAGAGGGAAAATAGATAGAAAGTGTGAGAGAGGGAGGGAGAGGGAGGGAGAGAAAGATAGGTATGGAGAAATATTGTGTATGTTTTTGAGGTGATATAGAGAGAAAAAGGAGAGACAAAGGGAGATAGAGATATAGCAAGAAAGTGAAGAGAGGGAATAAGAGAGAGATAGAGGGAGGGATGGACGGAAAGGGAGATAGATAGATATGGAGAGAAAGTGTATGTGTGTTTGGTGGGGTTGAGATAGAGAGAGAAAGAAGAAGTGATGGAGGGAGATATAAATATAAATGGAGGGGGGAGAGAGGGAAGAATATTTTATGCACTAGATGCATTGCTTTCAGTGTAGATGGTGATTTTTAATCCTATTTCATTGCTTGCAATGAAAGAGATAAATTGAAGGAGATGGGGGACGAGGAATGAAGAGGGAGAGAAGTAGGGGAGTGAGAGAGAGAGAGAAGGGTGAGCGAGAGAGAGAGAGAGAGAGAGAGAGAGGGAGAGAGAAACAAAAAGATGGAGGGGGGCAAAGAGGGGGAGAGAGAGAAGGAGAGAGGGAGGGACATAATGACAGGCTTGGAGGGAAAAGGGAGAGAGAGAGAGATGGAGTTGAAAGGGGAAAGAGGGAGGGAAGAAAAAAGACATAGAGAAAGAAAAGTGGAGAGGGAGAGAGGGAGTGACAAGGGAAAGATGAAGGAGTGTGTATGTTTTGGGGTGAGATAGAGAGACAAAGGAGAGATGGAGAGAAGGAAAGAGAAGGAGAGAGGGAGGGATATATTGAAAAAGTTAGAAAGAGATAGAGAGGGGTGGTGAGAGATAGAGGTAGGTAGGAGAAAAAGGGAGAGAGAGGAAGGAATACATAGAGGAGAGACGGAGAGAGAGAAAGAGGGATGTAAGAAGAAATACAAAGGGAGAGAAAGGTGGAGAGAGAGGGGTGATAATGGAGATGAAGAGAGAGGGAGGGAGGAGAGTAGGAGGGAAGAGAGATAGAAGGGAGTGAAGGGGAAGAGAGAGGGAGAGGGAGAGAGGAGAGTAGGAGGGAAGAGAGATAGAAGGGAGTGAAGGGGAAGAGAGAGAGTGATGGAGAGGAAGAGTGAGGGAGAGATAGATAGATATGGAGAAAGAGTGTGTATGTCTTGTGGGTGATATAGAGAGAGAAAGGGAGATAGAGATGTAGATGGAAGGTGAAAAGAGGGAAGAAGAGAGAGATAGAGAGAGGGAGGGAGGGGTAGAGAGATAGAGAGAGGGAGGGAGGGAGAGAGCATGTGTGTTTCGGGGGTTAATAGAGACACAAAGAAGAAGAGATGGATGGACATATAGATATAGATGGAGGAGGGAGAGAGAGAAGAATATTTCTTGCGATAGATGCATTGATTTTAGTGTAGATGGTGATTTCTAATCCTCTTTGATTGCTTGCACTAGATGCATTGATTTCAATGTAGATAGTAATTTCTAATCTTGTTTAAATTATTGTGCTAGATGTATTCATTTTAGTGTATATATTTTCTAATTCTATTTGATTGCTTGTAAGATGCATTGATTTAAGTGTAGATGTTGATTTCTAATTATATTTTATTGCTTGCACTAGATGCATTGATCTTAGTGTAGATGTTGATCTATAATACTATTTGATTGTTTGGATTAGATGCATTGGTTTCAGTGTAGATGTTGTTTTCTAATCATATTTGATTGCTTGCATTACATGCATTGATTTTTGTGTAGATGTTGATTTATGATTGATGTAACTAGATGTATAATGATACATTAATTTTATATTGATTGGCCTAACATTACGCATTGATTTCAGTGAAGCACAAAAAATTATTAACAATGTGCATTGATTTTTCTGTTATAGTATTTCAACCTATTAATTTTGGAGAGCAAGAGAGACAAGGTATAATGTTTACTGCAATAGCTCGAGTTAAAGATTTGAATGATTTACAATTTCAACTGACATTTTCATATAATTGATATGAAAAGATGGAAAAACTAACATGGGTGACAATAAGAATAGTAGAAGAAAATAGTTTGAGATTGATCACAATGAATACTATTTGTAATTGACTACATTCTTATTATTCACATTTTCTATCATTCAACACTATTACATTGTCCCTTTCCATTCAAAATTTTGATTTCATCATTTTTCATCATTAAAGGTATTAACAATATCTATCATCGCAACAAACTAAGGTTTGAAGTTTATCATAGACATATAAATAATAATGATAATCTAAAAATGTGTCATTGTTACTGTCAACATGATTCAAAGTAGATCCATCCCTCAATATGAAAACCTTTATTCAAATTATACACTCAAAAAATAATGTTTGCACCTTTATTCAAATTATACACTCGAAAAAGAATGCTTTCACATCGAGGGATTTGATCCCGCTCTACACATTTAAATGGATATAGCCATATAAATTAAATGGGTGGTAAATTCATGATATTGATCAAAATAAATATCCCATGATTAAAAAAAACTCTAGGCATTTAAATGGATATAGCCATATAAATTAAATGGGTGGTAAATTCATGATATTGATCAAAATAAATATCCCATGATTAAAAAAAACTCTACACATTTAAATGGATATAGCCATATAAATTAAATGGGTGGTAAATTCATGAGATTGATCAAAATAATTATCCCATGATTCAAAAAAATCATAAAACTTGAGTAAATTATAACTTTATTTTAAATTATTATTAATTATAAAACATAATTAATAGACGAGTTTTAAACAATTTACATTAAAAAAAAAAAAAGTAACATGATTTTTATCATGCAATATTCACTCCTACTTTAGAATGGAGATTTTTTATTTGTAAATAGTCTTCTCCACATAATGCCATTTCATAGATTATCAAAAACATGCCAATTCTACATTATTTGCAGCATTTTTTTTTATATTTTATTATTCTCATTTAATTAATTAAAAACAAAAATGCCATAACTAACCTTTAAATATATGAATCCCTTTATCTAACGAATACCATAAAATTTGTACATATCTACCATATTTTTCAAAATTTTAATTTAGTTATTAATAATTAATAAATACATTTATCCCAAAATTCAAACAAGTTATAAAGTGCATTAAAGTTTCTGCATCTAAACCATACCTTCCAAGTTCAGAATCCTCCACATATATCTCAGCGTTCTCTCAGTTGTATAAATCTTCATAACATTTTCTGATGGAATTGAAGGCTTCCTTATATAATTCATATCTGTCATGCTGTACGAAAAAACCAAATATGTATTTAGTTTTATAAAAGATTAAACAATCACACGGGCTACGTTGCGGTTTGATCTAAAAGCATTATAGGGAGTAGTAGTGGGCAAGAGAGACTTCAGCGGTGTATAAAAGTATTTTATTCGCTTCCTGCGTAACTCTTCTACAACAACTTGGCTTGCTATGATAGGAACTTTCCTCACGTGATATACATATAGCCATGCTATTTGTTGAAGACTAAGAGACTCTTGTGAGTCAAACTCTACTAAAACAAGCCGAGTGCATTGTTGAGCATTTTACTACTAAAACAAACAATGGGACGCCATAATCAAAGTCATCGATAAGAGATGGGGGTCGATAGCTCAGCATGCGAGATAAGTAGAATAACGTAACGTATAAGTTGTATATAGTGAATGTGACTGTGACTAACCAAAAAAACAGTGTGACTTACCTGTATCTGTAGCTTTTGCAACTCTGACCATTATTAATTCGATGTACAAATCTTGTGGGTTGTCGTGGATGGTTGACTGCCAACGACCCGATTTCCATCCCTAAAGATTTTTTTAACTGATACTTCAAATTTCACTGGAGTGTTCGAATGGTTTGAGAGTGAAACCATGTTTTTTTTTTTCAATAGGAGAAATAATGTTGGGAGTAAGTTCTAATGTATACATAGTTTTGTTCTGAATTTTCCATAAGACCTGTGAGGACTAAACATTCTTACTTAATTGTTAGATCACATCCTTAAAACTTAAAGTTCCACCATATTTCTATACTCTACATTTATTAAACGTGAGGATAAACACGACAAAAGTTAAATAGCATGCAATAAATAAATGTATATATATTATATAAAACGAGATTATGTGAGGATACAGTAACAGGGTGCATTGTATTATATTTGATTTTTGTAGTATATAGGTTCATGTTAGTCATATATTAAACATTCTCGAGGGTTTTTTTTCTCAATTGTGATAGTATATATATTTATTTTTTAATAAGATAACTAGAATTTTGTCATATTTAAGAATACATGACATTTGTTTGAGAATAATCAAGAAGGTCTAATGCCCTCTCACAATAATTGCATCATCATCTATTAGGTTAGACATTCACTAAACATCTATTTACTAATCAAAACATGATGAGAGTCAAAACTAAAGTCTGCCATAAAACAATCATTATGTCTAATATATAACCAACAGATTAATAATTATAAAGCAACCATTAAAGTCACATAATAACAAGTGTAAATACTGATGAAATGCAAGAGGGAAAATAATTCTTATTATCACATGAAAAATCAAACCAAGTAAAAGAACCCCATCACATCATAGTTATTCAAAAATGGAGAGGAAAGGCTGAAAATCACTGTCACACCTGTAAAAACCCATGCTAATGACAACAAGAGAACCAAATACACCCATCAATGTACCATGCATTCCAAAACTAGCAAGGAAATCATACATGCAACTCGATAACCGCAAGTAATCTCGCTATAACTTCTTGATCCAACTCTTCCTTGTTTGGTCTTTGCTTCCCTTTGATTTCTTTTCTCTAATGCTAGAGTGCTCCAAGAATGCTCTAAGTGTGCAAGAGTATGAGAGAGAGAATAGAGAGAGAGAGCTCAAAAAATGAACTAACAAAAGGTTAAACTGACAAAAGCTATGAACTGATCCTCATAAGCCTTTTTATCATTGAGGCCTTTAATTTTTTCATTTTCCTTCATTTTCCTCTTAGCATGCAACCTATGACCTTTCACCTTCTTTTTCTCCTCATTTCCCTTATTTTCATAAACAAAATATCAATAAATGCCTCTTTCCTTTTCAAAGTCTTTGCAAATACATTTGTCAATTTCCTTAGCCATAATAAACTAAAATGAACACCCACTAGGATGTTTTTCCCATCATTTAGTTTGGAATATGTGTCCCATGACCTTGGTCTTATATTTTTTTACATGGAAATCAACCAAGGGCTATTAGAAAACCCTCCCCTTAAGGGAACACCGTCCTCGGTGTTATATGACACCTATGACCAATAAACCGTTGAAAACAAAATATACTTCCCATGGTGCTTTATAACACAACTCGTTGCAGTATTTACAATGGCATCCTGTTGAAAACATGAAAAAAATATTGTTTACTAGATATTTATAACACAACTCATTATAGTATTTACAATCACAACCACGTATACTCATGCACATTTGCTTCAACCAGCAAATAACCATACAGTCTATGGAGCTTTATAAATCCAACTCAATACAGTATTCACAATAATATACACGTATGCATATGCACATTTTCTTTAACCAATAAATAAAGGGATGCGATGCCCACATCAGTTAACAAGGGAATCCAGAGGCTCGTAACTCCACCCTCAAAAGTAGTACCATGATTCACCTCCTTCCTAGGAAATCCATAATCCACTACCAAAGTCATACCTGCATCCAATGTCCAACACTATGATCATGTTGATGGCCAAAAATGACCTCATCAACATTAGGGAAGGTCACTTGGTCAGAATCTCAAATCAAACTCCTATCTGTTTATATAATAGTTCCAAATAGTTCAATTGGGTCCCATTACCCCTTCTCCTTCCTTGTTCTCTTATGATTTATCTACTACTCACCAACATAAAAAGAGCAATCGGACCTGCCCCCTTGCTATGCACATGCAAGCAAGCAAATCCTTAAGCTGACTTAAGGCCTTAGCCAAGCCACACTAAGGTCTTCCCGCACATAAGGGGACTTTTAAAATGTAAGATCTAATCTAACTGCAGATTTGTTCTAATATGCAAGAAAAAATCAAATCCTATCTTGAATTGGAAAATGATATCCTTCTCTCAATTCAAGAGCAGATGAACAAACTAACCAAGGAAAGAGGAATTTTTATGTAATGATTGAATTCATTATATGTTTTTCACTAATTAAAGTAGTTCATTTAATTAATGGGAAAGAAAACAAAATGGGAATGCATTTAAACAATAAATAGTTATTTCTCAGTACATTCCTATTTTACGAATTCATATTAATTCTAATTTTGTTCTGCTCCTCAAAAATAACTCCTACAAAAATTCAATAACATAGAACAATCGATACAACAATAGTGCTCAATATCATAATGCAATACACTATTTAAAACATAAATTAAAATCAATTAGAGAAATTCTTGCAATAACATATTAAATTACAATCCAAACAAGAATGTATTGGAATGAAAATTTATTAAACTCATACTAAAACTTCATTACAAATTTTGCAGACCATGAGAAACTTAAGCTCCTTAAAGAAATTTTTCACAATAATGCAAAACAAAATTCTCTTTCTAAACTCAAAATGCTTTGTCTCTCCATAATTCAAATCATAGTACATTACAGAAGTGGAAATGAACAACAAGAAAAATCATAGAATTTTCCCCTTACCTACTGCTATATTTTTCTATACAATAGTGCTTTTAGAGCCTATATTTGTAGAGAAGATGAAACCCTTCCTCCTTCTCAAAATTGATATTTAATAATTACAAGAATCTCCAACAATGGACAAATGTTGAGAGTAGTTTTCCAGATCCTGAATTAAAGCTGCAAATTCTCCATTTTTCTCTTTTCTGGTCTCTTTCCATTGCTCCAAATTGCCTCAAATATGAACTTCTTCAACTGATCTCCTGTTAAAAACCAATCAAAATTAAAATTAAATAAATTAAATTGCATATTAAAAAACAAAGTTTCATGAAATTACTAGATTAAAATAAATAAAATCTAAAGAAATTTAGATGCTATGATTGTTTGAAATGGATGTAATTAGCTTTTGAATAATGATGGAGGGTGGATTAGTGACAACAGTTTTCTCAAGCCAATGCAATTTGCCCAAATCAAATTAAGAAAAAAAATTATTGTTGGGAATTTGTTACTTTGTCTTATGCTGAACTTTTTGGTCATTCAATGATTAAACCTATTAATCTTATAATTCCCAAATTATTCTCCTTATTAGTATCTTTTTAATGAGCCGTTTTGGGCCTCATTTGACCAAGTAAACCTTGAGATATGTGTTTCCAAAATTAAAGTGTTAAAACTACCCGAATTCTAGAAAAAATACACACGTAAGCCAAAATTACACATTTTAATTAAAAATTCTAGTTTTAAATTAAATTAATGGCTTCCAATTAACTATTAATTAATTACACTTATAAATTTAATTAAAATTATACGTAATTCAAATTACATAATTAAATTAATTATTAAATATAAATTAAGAAAATAAATTTAATTAATATATTAAAATATTTAAAAGCACGGTAAAGCGTGTCAAGTTATTAGTGTCTCTTGGGTTTATTCATGAACCATGAATAAATGAGGAGAGGACTTGATAATGGGAGGCACAAGGAAAGGAGAGGTAAAGTTCTCGGTAGTTATAAGGGGTGGAGTAAGAAAGGTATAAGGATTTCGGAGTCTCAGAGAAATAAGGGATTTTGGAGTCTCGAAGAAATAAGGGATTTCAGGGAGAATAGGAAATGGATTTATGAGATAGAAGGGTTCCGAGGTGTGGATGAGATGATGGGAGTGAGGTGGACGTGGGTTTTCTGAAATAAAAACTACAACTATTAATATAATTTTTTATTACAAAACTATAATCACTTCTATGATATCTTTGGGATTTCGAGAGTATTTGAGAAATGAAAATTTAAGTTTCTTTTCCTAAGATTTGAAATTTTTCTTATTTATGTATTTAAAAATTTTATTATAAAGTTTTGTTGAGGATATAATTAATCTTTGTGGTTGTGGTCTGACTCTGTAAAGAATGGTTAGAAAATAAAATAATATTTAATTTTAAAAAATAAGATATTATATGAAGTTAAAACTACTCAGTTGAAAATTGGAAATATAATATCATATTTTTAGCCGAGGCGGTTAAATTCATCGAACTTCGCATATGAGATGAAACAAGAACCAATGGAAATTCAGCAAGAAATCAAATGCAATGAAGCAACTAGAAGGGAAATCAAAAGAAAACAAAAATCTCACAAAATTGTCGCACACTTAACCAAAAAGGCGATATATCCATAATTTATTTAGAGGGTCCCCATTATTATTATAAAGATAATAAGTTAAAATTGAGGGGCTGTGGTTTCACCACAACAATGACAACACACAGGGAAGAACCAAATATCTCTGGTTAAAAGGTAACGAGCTTAACGTTATGCAAAGGTTAAAGCAAAGAATTCAATTAAGCCACCAAACATTAAAACATTTTCCATTGGTCTCACGTTAGTGATTCAAGCAATATAAGTTCAAAAAAATAAGTACTCAAAGTAGAATGAATCTAAAGTCATGAATCCGAATTTTGGGGACTATTTAATATTTAAGATTATCTCATATAAGTAATAGAAGAAGGTACATATAGGGAGTTTTAGATAAAGCATATATTCACCAATATGAATGGTCTCTGACATTTCTTCGCTACTAGCGAACTTGGTCAGTACCCCGATGAAGTTGTCCTTAATTCCATGCAAGCATGACATGCTGCCAGTAAGCGTCCATAACTCCAACAGGTTTTCTTGTATTTCCCATGCTTGTCCTTTTGATCACCCTTTTGATAAGCACATTTGCAAGCTATGTTTATAATGTAGCTAAGTGAAAGGGGTGGGATGGCAAAAGAGACTTAAGAAAATGGATATAATACTTCCATAATGTCAACTTTGTATTCTTCCCTGCAACTATTCATTCAAAGGTTTTTATAAAGTGGAGGGATGGGAGGGATCCATTAAGTTAAACTCAGATCGATTCTTTCCTTAAAAAGATGAACGATATACTCAGAAAGGATGCATGTTCCTCCATGGACAAGATTTAAGGCAAGAGAGATTTTAGGATTCCATTAAATTATCCTTTTAATGTAAATGAAACCCATTGAAATAGATAGAGTAAAAATTTCCCATCCATGCCAACCAATGTTAGGTATGAAAAATTCTTTCCACATAAATTTTGGTAGTATCAGAAAAACAAACCATGACCAACAAAAAAAGGAAAAAGAAATCCAAAATAAAGCCAAAAAAGAAATCATCATAACTCCAAAAATGTCAAATAAGGAGAAGAAAAATGAAATAAAAGCCCAAATTGAAATAATATTCCCAACAAGACTAACTATAAAAACGTCTCAACAAAACAGAAAAATAAGAAAATGATGAGTGTTCGTTTTATGTTGAGATTTTAGTAAATTTAATCTTGCTGAGTTATAAGAAATTAGGCTTTCAAACATAATGGGAATATTCGTTGTGAGGTAAAATGAAACCAAATAAGAAGTTTTCACCCTTTGCAAATTTTCTTGTTTCATAAGAACATATTTAACACTTTTCTAATAAAAGAAATGCTTATAAAACAAATTGAAGGTTTAGAGACTCCCCAATATAACTAATTTGATGAACATCATTATTTCTCTTCGAAAACTCAAAAACAAACAAGGAAATGAGTTGGCAGAGGTGTGAAAAAGTTCATGAGAGCCTGCAACATAGAGTTTAAGATCAACAAAACTAAAAACAAAGATGAAACAAAAATGTAAATAATTGGAAAAGAATGACAGTGGACATATGAAACTTACCATTCAAGAATCTCATTAAAATTTTACCTCAGAGATATCAATTTTTTCCAAAATTTTACCATATAAACTTTACGTTTGCGAAAATTTATTCTTCTTCTTGTATGGGGATTCCTCCCTTACTCCCACCCATTGTTACTATATCAATTAAATGTAAATGTGTTCCTATAATCTTTGGGGAAAATTAACACTTCAAATAAATAAGATATTTAGTGATCTAATGCTTATTCCCAAAAAAATTAATTATTTTGAATCTTGCACATTCTTTTAACTCAAGAATAACAATATAATAACTAATCTTTTTCTTTTTTAAGAAATTTTGTACAATTCAAATTTCAATTCACTCTTCTTTGGGACGTTGTGCACATGAATTTCATAGACAAATGCCTCAAAAATTGTCTAATTCTCCTGATTTTAAGATGTTCAATTTTTTTTGGATAGTTGATGTCAAAATTCAACCACCTTCATCCTAACCAATTCATCTTAGCAAACCACTTGAAGCTCCATCATCACCTCCTATATCTTTTCCATGTCCTCCAACTTCCTAATCTCATCACATAATTCGTTAAAGGGTGCTAGCTCAATGGAAGACCACTTTCCTTATAAGTAGGAGGTTGGTGGTTCGATTCCACTCTTCCTTAACATGAATTAATCAATGATATTGTAGTTTATTTTTAATTAAATACATTTTATATTGATTTATATCAATGGTGAGATATTTTTTTGGATTTATTGTTTTATATATTCTTTGAAGAGACAAAATACATATTGTCTCTATAAAGACAAAATGTCTTTAATCCAAACTATGGTCTCTAGAGAGAAAAAAATGAATTTGTTTCCTGAGAGACAATAACGCTTGTGTTATATATTGTCTTTATAAAGGTATTTTGAATACAATATTTTGACACACTCGCTTAGAGACAATATTTATGACAATACACAAGTGTTTTTTTGTCTCAAGTTAAGACAATTTTTCAAAAAATTATCTCAAAGAGTCCCCAAAAAAACAAGGAAGAAAATTGTGGTAAAGTTTACCTCCCATTCATCCAGGGGATTAAAGATAAAATTGCAAACTTTTAAAAAAAGAAAGACATAAACACTCAATTTAAAACATGTGGAACAATCAGGCAAATGATGAGGTCAGTAAAGGATAACATAGATCATTAACAACTCAAGGGTGTGTACAAGATTGATTGCTCGTGTGGCAAGAGTTATATTGGTGAAACAGGACGATCTCTGAAAATAAGACTCAAAGAGCACAGAGCTGATATTAAGAATGGGAGATCCCGTACATCAGCCCTTGTAGAACACTCATCCAAGACCAAACATCATGTGTGTTTAGAAGGCGCCAGAATCATTGCAAGAGAGGAGCATTATCAAAAGAGAAAAATCAAAGAGACTATTGAAATTATGAAGCTTCCTCATAATCTCAACAAGGACAATGGGAGTGAGATTAGTGGAAACTGGCTCCCCTTGATTAGACAGAAAAATCCCTCCAAACCTTTAGAAGCTTAGCTTCAGCCCAAATTTTTTTAAATTTAATCAATTAATTAAAAATAAGTAATAATAAATAAAATTAAAATAAATATTTAATTATTATTATTATAAGATTTAATTTTGATGTTTATTAAGTATAAATTAATTTTATTATATTGAATTTAATTTATGATATTAATTAATTTGATTATTCTATATTTATTAATAAATTAATTTATCATTATTAATAATTAGGTAATTTATTATTAATTATTTAATTAATTAATTAATGATTAATAATTATATTAATTAAAATCATTAAATTTAATTAGATCATTTACCTTCGCGGATATTAGGTTTAAAAATAATAATAAAGCAATAAAATTAATTAAAACAATAAAACTATAATTAATAGAATAAAATAGATTATATAAACTTATCTCATTAATTTAATTAGTTATAAGGGATTAATGATTAATTTATTTAACAAATAATCAAAACAAATACTTAAAATAATTAAAATTAGAATAATTAATAACAAAAGTAATTAAAATTAAAATAAAATAAAATTAAATAAAATTCAATATTTTTGTAAGGATCGATTGTATATTTAAAAAGAAAAAATTCAGGTTTTTGTATATTATATTCTGGTGGGAAAGTGCTCTTCAAAATAACTTGTCTTCATATTCTATCAGATTTGGTCTTGATATGACCCCCTTTGGGGTTCGAAATGTCAACATAAGAAACTGTGGATAATACAGATCATGCTACTCCAAAAAACTACCACAAAAGCTTAAAGTCTAACAAAACAATTTTTGAATTAATAAAAATATACTTTAATCCCTTCTTGTGTTCATGCTTTGTAATTTAATCCTGAATTATTAATTTAGTAGCTAAACTACACTGACTTGGGTTCTACACTCTGTAATGACAATCCAAATTTTGCAGGTGTTGTGAGAACTACATAATCTAGTCAATGACAATCAAGAGGGTTATTTGGTGTTTTGAAATTTTTGTATAAGGGTTCTAAAGGAGTATGTTTAGTTTGGGTTTTCCATATTAATTGATTACCTTGTAATCTAATAAGGGAAAATTAATTTTATGTTCTTTTTTCATTTAAACCATTTAAGAAAAGAAGAAAAATTCATTAAAATAGTTACCTAGAATCAAATGAAATCTATGCTAACAAAATTTTTCAAGCCCTCCTTGATTTTCTCTGTAAAAAAATATGATCCCAATTTGCTTAATGTTAACCAAAAAAAAAAAAGGTGACTGGATCCATGGAAGAAATGCATTGATGACGACTTTGTTGTAATTCTACCATATGAGATCATGTTAATGCAAGTGCATATCATTAAAAATAAATGCACATTTTTGTTAACAAAAATTTTAAGTGCATATCATTAAAAATAAATGCACATTTTTGTTAAAATTGATCTAGCAACAAATTGATAACCTTTCATGAGAAAATAAAAAATATTTATATATTTCTATGCACATGAATGCATTCAGGGGTTAAATTTGACGGGTGACCCTACCTCTCAAGGAATTTTTTTATGACGTTTTTATTTTTACGCTGCCCATCATATGACTTTTAAAATTTATTTGTACAAGTTTTATCTAATTTCAAATTGTACAATAAAAGAACAAT
>APFE030396615.1:0-13983 GCA_000404065.3 Pinus taeda | reverse complement strand
TGAACGTGTACATTAATTTCCTATAAACATGCCAAGTGCTTTTCTTTTCATAAATGAAGAAAGAATTAGAAATTTTATCATTGATTTAACAAATAAACAATTAAATGTGAAACTGAAAAGTTTGAAAGTATTTATCAAAATCGGACAGTACACAAATTAAGAAAAATAGTATTTTATTCCAATGATCATACAGTTTGGAGGTCGACGACCAAGCATTTCTATATTTTATGATTTATTTTTTCTATCTCGACTCCAGCTATACCATAGTTAAGTTTTATCTTTAGGTAGGGTATTTGGGAAATGGAGCGGTTAGGCAATCGGGCAGTTGGGTTGACTATTTATAAGAAAATTGCTAGTCGGTGAGATGTGCTAGTTGGTTTGTCAGAAGGTTGAGTAATGAAGAGTTTATAATTTTATTTACAAAACCTTTATGTACCCGAATGTCGAGTTAAGCTTTGAAGAAAAGAAAATTTTATTTGAGGACTTTTGTTTTTATTCATTTTCATATGCAGGGAACAAAAGAGGGTTGTTGTAAACCTGAGAACAAATGGTAATAACTTGAATAAGCAGTTATGTCCATCAAGTTTAAATTAAGAATTTTAAATTAAATGACAATTTTAGAAATTTCTTCTTAATTATAATCTATCACCGAGATACCAACAATTGGACTAGAAGTAATAATGAAGAGAGTGAAAACTTATATTCAATAAGAGTCAAATAATGAATTTATTTGTATTTCTTAGAATCTTGTAATTCAATCATCATCTGAAATTATAAAAACTAAGTTTAGGATTTTAATATTGGTTAAAGTTTTATGTACCTTGCGTTATAATCATCTTTCTCTGAAACTTTAAATTGCGTCACTTTTTGTAAATGAAAAATATCCCGTTTAGTTGGATTAGAATCATCAACCAACTGCTAGCAAGTGTTCATAGCTCTTATGGGTATGTTAATTTTCCTTTTTATGTAAAACTTCATGTTCTCACTTTTTAGCTTACGATTGTTTTTTACATTTATCATATATGTGAAGTCATAGGAGAAGGGTCTTTTAAGATAATTTCTTTAATAGCAAATGTTTTCATGGATTAAAATTGTTTGAAGATGATGGAACTCTTATAACATAAAATAGCCAATCTATCATTTTCCATACTATTTGAAGTTTAAGCAATAGCTAAAATAACATTAATTATTTTTGGAATTACGATATTTTAAGAACACTTTGTCCTTTAACTTCAACTTATTTTATAATATAAGATAATATATCGTAAAGATATTATTTTTTAAGTATTTAATTCATAGTTGTAATCTACAACTAAAACAGAACCAAAAAATATTATATATTTATACATATATATATATAAATGAATTTCAAATATATGAAAACGTCTCGTTAAAATGGAATATTTACATGTGTTCTTGGGATCTTTTCATTTATTAAAAATATAATTTCAACATTTGCCCATTTACTTGCAAATTTTCTACTTGGCTTTCTAATGCTTGAAGAATATAATTTGATGGACCAATCTTTAATAACATTTGATAAGGAGAAATCCAAAGGTTTTGAAACTTAAAATGCTAAGCTTTGTCTTTATGACTTTGGTCCCACTTAAGAACTAGGTTACCAACAACAAATTATTTGTGGGTTGAAGTTGACTTGCTCTGGTAGCGAATCATCCATCACATTAATATTTTACCTAATTTTCTCTATTTGTTGTCTTGATGTTGGATATTTTTGTTTTTTCGCATTTAATGGTATCTGAACAGTAACATAATATATATATTTTTTCTTATTTCAAATTTGAAATTGAATTCAGAAATTTGTAAAACGATATTCTGGATACACATAATTTTTTGAAACTGTTACTATATTTCCTTAATTTGCTATTTCTTCTAACCAGACTTAAGAAAACAACATGTAGGGAGTACACTCAAAATCTTAAAATTTCATTTAAAAATAAGAGAAAGTTGTAGCTAAATGCGTTTATTAATTTCTCATACGTAGGTCAATTGTTTTTCTCTTCGTAATTCAAGAAAACCTGAGAAAAATTATTATTTATTTTAAAAAGAATCAACTAAATGTGAAATTGAAAAAGAAATGAAAATATATATAAAAATCGCCATGCACGCAAATCAAGGAAAACATTGTTTTTTGGGGATGATCATATAGTCGGGAGGTCGAGTAGTCGGGATTTTTTATTTTATTTTTATGGTTGAGTTATTATATCTCGACCCTCACTATACAACATTCAAGTGTTCTCATTAGTTGACATAGTTGGACAATCGGGTAATCGTCTGGTCGGGTAGATTATTTATAGAAAATTTCGTAGTTGGCCTGACTTGATAGTAGGGTGGCGGAAAGGTCAGGTAGTGAGGAGGTAATAATTTTATTTACAAAATATTTATGGGTCTGACCTCCGGCTTAAGTATTCAAAAATAATTTTTTTTTAAGGGTCTTTTGTCTTTATTCATTTTGCAATGCACAAAAGAAAACAGGCTCTTCTAAATATGACAACAAGAATGGAGATTACTCCATGAATTTTTTTATTAAATGTTTCATATAAAAAAATACCAAAACATGGGTCATGAAATGAAAAAGCATTTGATTTTAATTTTGAAGAAGAAACAACGCTAGAAGTAACACAAATCCATTTTATCCTTCTTGTGTTAAATTAATTTATGCTAATGTCTCAATTACATATGAGAATGAAAAATGAATCAAACATGCAATCATAGCTCTAGTTATTACATGCTACCTACTTAACATTAGAAATAAAGACTTTATTTGTAAATGTCTAAATAATTTATTTAGTTCTACTTACTTGAAGCTAGAAATGAAGACTCCTTTTGATATTTTCTAATTAATTGTTTGCGTGTAACCGCATCTAAGAAAATTCTTCACGCAACTGGAAGCATAATACATACCTACTATGCATAGAACTATTCCTCTAAGTAAAATCCAAGGTTGTTTCAATTTTCATCCAAAGAAATCAAAGATATTTTTAGGATAGAAAGCTTTGAAGATGCTTGTATCATTCATGGTGATATTCTAGATTCCAATGAAGGAAATAAATAAGAACCATATAAAAATAGCAAGGGAAAATGAGTAACCAACTTTTTGGATTTTAAATATCTAGACATAGAAGAATATAACTGAGATCACCACATATATCACAGTAATCACATTTCCCATTGTTTTTCTCTCTGGTGGATGAGATTTGAGGGTATCCTTCACAATGTATAATTGAAAAGTCAGCAAAAGGAAATATATGAACATTTACCGGGTACATGAAAGAAATAACATTACTAACATTTGCTTCTATTTCAATCAAAACCGTGGAAAGCGAGTAGGAAAATGGAATGTTTCCCAATTATTGGAAGATGTAGCATGTGTTCTTTATTGGTGAAAGTTTATTAATAAGTACTCCAATTAGGGTTTCATACAAATGCTTTCTATTTGGAACGATACTTAGATTTACTTTATGTTAGTAAATTTATTTCTCATTCATGTCTCGGATAGAAAATACCATCTCTATAAATATAGTTAAATTGGAGGACAAAATAAAAAAGGGGGATATGAAAAAATAAGGAAAACCTGCAAATTTTGTTATGCTAAGAGCAAGCCCAATACAAGAGTATGCAAAAGACATGGTGGATGTAGTGGTTGAAAGCCATGAAATTTCCTCCTTGCTTGGTAGCTTTGAAAATATAAGCTTTAACACACCCAACATAATCATGTATAGATTTATTGATATCCAACAATGATAATTTTTCCCTTGTTCATGAAAGCATGTTGTCATTTTTATTGCTCTATTATAAGAAAAGCAGTTAGACTTCACTACATGTTAACATAATCTCCATCCTAACCAAAACATTGCCTAAAACAATTTGAGAAGATGTAGGGTATTGGTATGTTACAATTGATGCTTACGTCATGATGATAGCTCATGTAATTACGTAAGCAATTATACATCCATAAGGATTCGTATATTGAGCCTAGGAACATAGGGAGACTTTGTAGCCACCTAGTGCAAAAATCAATATATCATATTTATTCTTATGAAAAAAAGTCCTTTGTATAAATGTAAAGCAAAAAGTTTCAGAAGGGATGAGAGTAAAGGATGTTATTCATGAATTATTGGTTTACCTACAAATGACCTTCACATCATCCCTATTTTTCTATTTTTTGGATTTAGTGATCGGATGTGACAACTTGTAACACTTTGTACGTAGAAGAACAATATAATATGCAACTGATGAGAAAGGCAGGAGAATGGGTTATTTTCAAAAGCACAAGATAAAATAAATACTTAGATTGAAAAAAAAAATTATAGGAAAATTTACCTATAACCAAATTAATTATCATATTGAGATTGAAATATTAAAATCTACCATGCATGGAGACCAGTTTCATATTCAACAGACTGCATTACAAACCGTGTCATGATTATCTAGGTGCATAATACTAGTACGTTGAACACCTCAAATGTCAGATCAATGAACTCAAAGTTAGTTTGATAAAACATCCAAATAATATTAAACAATAGGTAGGAAGTGCCTAAAAAACACAAACCTCCTTATTCATTAATTTTTTTTTTTTTTTTGCTCAGTGATTCCACCATTTCAAGTATGGTAGTCATGTTTGCATCGTCATTGACCTCAATTCACTGATTTATTGATGATATTGGAGCAGGAAGAATAGGTGATTGAAGAATTTTTTTTGGTACATTCTCTATTACACTTTGTAACTCTGTTTTCAAATGCTCATCTGACATATATTTTTTTATTCATGTATTCATAGAAATAATAGTTTATCCCTTAAATTCAACGCTAAACGAAATTAAATTAATATTGGACGTCTTTCTACTGTGCTTAATAAATGAAGGGATAAAAGAACTTAGCTCAACAATCCAAGATGTTTGCAATATTTCTAAAGTAGGTGAGTCCAAGGATAGAATTTTACTCATATTTGTATCAATGATATTGATTGACTATTATTAAACGAAAGCATAGAGTGTAAAGTGACACGAGAGATAAAAAAAAAAATATTCACGTCACCAATGATTCAGAGATTATTTTACAAATTTCTAAATGTCTTTTCTGCAATATATCTAGAGCAATAAATTATATATGTTAAATAACAAATATAGAAAACACCTTAGAGAATATTGTTAGGGAAAATTCTAACGTAGTGAGAGAGTAAAATTTGTCATAATGTTCAAGTAAAAATGATTATATAGGTCTATGAAAACTTTATCATAATAATTCAAAGTTCAAAATAACTAATATATTTATTATTCATAGCAATGACATTATGCAATAAACAATGGATGATTGATTGCAAATAGTACATATATCCTGCACCATTCACTAAATATTGATTTCCACACGTCAAAGGGTCAAAACTAATAACAAATGCTATGATTAATAAGAATAAAAATAACTTGTAAATGAAAAACAAGTGGTTGGAGAAACCACACATGCTCATTACCATTTATGGCTGGGGAAAAATAACCATAGTCTGCTTAGATTATAGTTGGATTTGCAATTTTCTCCAAGTTGATATGCATTATAAGAGAAAACAAAAAAATTGGAAAATAGAAATGAGATGCATGTTTTGTTAATTAATTAGATCATAAATTTGTAATCATATATAATTGCAATTGAACGATATATAGCTTTGAAAAGGAAAACATCTATACTAGAAACCCAATCAACAAAAGCACACAACATGAAAAAAAACATGTGAAAATAGAAAAATGAATTTTCTCGACGATTTGGTACATACCTTTTTTCAAATATAGCGTTTCATTGAACATATATAGAAATTAAGAAATTGAGACACTTGTAGCTCTTATTTTTTATTTTTTAGTTTTGTTCCTTAACAACAAACAACTTTAGAATTTATGTAAAATGAGAATTCAAGTTAGTATTGCAACAATGGAAAGAAAAATATCGGAATATATATAATATGGTATATTGATTTTTTTGGAATTACAATATGTTGTTTTGATACTAAGATATTATAGTCTTATTAAGAAAATGATGCATTAGAAAATTTTGGAAAGAAGAAGTGGTTGTAGAAACTACGAACATTTGTCTCCATGGCAATTTATTTTTTTATTATGAACGATATTTCAATAATCTAACATCAATAGAACCACAATCTCCTTAGATTATAGTTAAATTCACGACAACAACAAAAAATCCGAATTGAAGTGCATTTTAAAAGGATACAATAAAAATTAGAAAACATAAATGAGATACAAACTCTCTTAATTCATTGGGCTATAAATATGCAATTGTATATAACTGCAATGCAACACTATGTAGCTCCAAAGAGGAGAACAAGAAAGTTAATCATCAAATGAATAAAACATGAAAATAGCTATGCAAATAGGAAAATAAGGAGAATTTGATGTATGGGAAAAGAAAAGGAGGACACAAATATCTCAATTCACTTGTAGTGGATTATTTTAACACAGAATTTCATTGAGCATATATAGAAATCAAAACATTGATACACATGCAACCCTTTTCTTCCCTTCTTTATTTTTACTTTCCGAGCACAACACAATTTCATAACTCACAACAAATGAGAGTCCATGTTAATATTCCAATAGTGGAGAGAAAAATATGGGCATGTATATAATATGGTGTAATAAGCATTTTGGATCTACATTATGTTACTATGGAATTGAGATATTATGTTCTTATTAACAAAACAATGCCATAATCTCACAATTTTTTTCATGTAACTGAATTATTATACTGCATAATGTCCATCTGGGTCTCTCTTTTGATTTGCAACAAGAAAAGATGTTTGATTCAAAAGTTATAGGAAAATCAAAACTAGAACTAGTTATGAAAAAAAAAAATCTTGCTTCGGGTATTGTAGCAAATATCAACAAGGCAGTGAACAAGTTGTTTTTGTATTTTTCTATTATGGAACATGAAATAAAATAAAAAAATATACATTAGTGTTTGTGCAAGTATTTGTGAATTATTATTTGGTGAGATGAAGGAAGTAAAAATGGAAAGAGAAAGAATATTTGAGCTGTCAAAATGTATAAACTTGATGTGCAAATGAAGCATTTTTTATTGGTCAGAGTTCTGTTATCGCAGCGATAATGTTGTTAGCTATTAATGTGAAAGACCTCGAATATAAAGTTTTCTTAAATTGAAAATTCTAGATTATATGATTTTCATGCACTGATGGAAGCTTGTCTCAAGAATACCTGGGCAATGTTCTTTTAGCTGTAACATTTCCAACATATAATGAATTTTGCAACCATCTATTTCTAGTGTGCATTGAACATTGGTCATAATTAAATTTTGTGCCACATTTATAGACTGTGCATTTAATTTTGTTTGGATGTATGAGTTGTTTGCAATTACTATAAATTCTTTCCAAGGAGGAGAGAAAACATTTTTCTCTTTTGGAACTCCTTCCATCTATTTATTTTTTATGTTTTTAGAAAATTGAATTCTTAGGTTCAGATATGTTTCACCCAAATGAAATATTTTTTACATCAAATTAAAACTATTGTTACTTCAATAAAGAAGGTGTTAGGAAATATACTTGTGTTCTTGAATTCACAAAAGATAATAGATGCACTCTTGAAAATTCATCATTTAATGGATTAACGAATGTTTTTGATCCAGAGTGCATGTTGTATTTTGAGAAAAATGTCTCTACACTAGTAGAAAATGAGAAATCAGTTACTAGATGACTAAAAACATTAGTCACCACAACTTTTCCAAGTGAAATGCTACCAAAAATGAACAATATTAAGTGACCAAATAAAAAACAAATAGCATAAATGAATAATTTAGTCATGGGGTAGAATATATGACTAACTAATAAGTAATACAACTAAAAATGGCTAACATGAATGAATAATTTAAATTGAACTATGACTAGTTTCTAATAGGGTATGTTGGATCTCTAAGTGAAGTTCCCCGAAAATAATGGACTACCTACAACTACTGGAGTTTATTGATAAAATTATTCATAGATTTGAGGAATTTTCCACCTACTTAAGGGTTACATGATATTCCCATTATGTGTAAACATCATGTCCCCTTTCGTTCCTTATATAAACATATGTGCTTGCACTAGGGAGGTCTTATATAATTTTTATTGATGCCCTCATGCCAAAATTATCACTCTCTAGGTCTTCAACTTCATAAGATATACCCTATATGTCAAGTGAGCACCTTTTGGTCAAAAACGAATTTAACCCCAATAGTGGCAACAAGGTACCATAGAAATTAACAAACTATTAAAACATAATTTTTGGTTACCTTAAAATCTAAAATTGACTTATTAAAATTTAATTTCCCACTGCTCTTATTCTTTCATAGGTTGGGAGAGATTTTGATGTTTCCCTGCTCTTAATCTCTTATATTTCACTGTAAATTTCGGAGGAAGGTGTCAATCCTTGAGTTGGGTTCTAGATTGGGTTGTAGAATCCATTTTTCATGATGAACATGAGTTCGAAACCTTAGGAGGAAAAGGAAGCCGAGAAGGATGGTGCTAATAGTAGTGGGAAGTCCTATGAATTTGAAATAAAAGGGAAGGAGGCGAGTCCAAAGAAGAGTGATTTTTTCAAAACAAATTAGATCGATCTAACGAATTTAGATAACAATCTAAGCAAAGTATGGATGAAATAAAAAGCCCAAAAGCTAAGGGAGGAGTGGGAAATTGACATAAAAGAATAGGATATCATGAATATTATCGCCCAATGCACATTTGGGACTGCTTATAGATGATATTAAGATAGAAAAGATGTTGCGAGTATGTTTGTTTCCATTTCTTCTATGGCTTGAGCTTATTGTTTGATCAATATCATCTATTGGAAGTTACGTTTTAATCCAATTACTTCATATAGGTGTAGTTTTTTAGCATAAAGAATTTAATAGAAAATACAAACCTCAAAAACATTCAAAAGGAGCTTTTACCTATCATAGAATGACTTCAAATATTATTTCCATATGAAAAACAACCATATTTTGGTATTTTAAAAAGAAGGGTAGTTTCCGTAGAACCTTTTAGTGCTTTATTTTTTTTTCTTAATTTATAGAAATACCTTTCCTTTATACATTTTTCTTCCTTAGCTACAACAATATTTTTTTTTGGTGCTCAAAATTTTGGTTTGTACTACAAGGGACCTCTGGGACTGAATGAGAAACCTGATGGTCAAGCTTATTACCGAAAATTCTCAGTTGTTATGAATAACCTAATGGAGATTCATTGAAATGGCGCAATAAGACTAGGATATTAATCATTTTCTTAGAATAGGGCTTGCAAATTCCCCATTAAGATACAATCATGTGGGATTATTCATTTATTATAATAATTTCCATTGGGTCTTTTCTAGCTAGTATGAAAAATGGGATTAAAATAATTTAATACTTCTAAGTGATCGCAGGTGTTCATTATCATTGTGTGCATGCATTTACTTATTTTTTTAACTCGTTAAAATCAAAATCAACGATAATCTTCTTTGAAAGGTAAAGCTCAAAATCACACTATAATGAAAGTAAATGTTGATTAAGCTATATCAAATAATACATTGATTACTTTTTGATCAAAATTTATACCTAACACTAGCAAGTATAATCACTTTGACCAAATTGAAATAAAAGGAAAAGGCATTCATATTCATAACACTCCATCTTGATGGAAGTCAACATTCCATTTTATTGTTAAGGCTTTGATTATAATAAAATCGTATATATTAAAATTTTGTCCCATTAGCTCTTTTTAAAATAGCCCAAAAACATTCATAACACCTTTTTTATTTTACAAACCATCAAAGTTCCATCATTGTGTAGAACTTGATCATAAAATATCCCTCCAAAAGTTTTAATCAATCAATTTTATACCCATTTTAAGACACCCAAAATATTGGATTTTCCTAAAAATCGCTGGAAAGACTAGTGAAAAGACATTGTGAAATTGTGTTATTACTGGTCTATGATTTGTAAAATTGAAAAGAGTCCCTCCCAAAGTTGAGAATTCTAGGTAGCTAGCACACTGTCGGTATGTGAGCTCCTATACTGAGCTAGGTTTTATCACAGAATAGCCAAAGTCTACGAAAATATTCAAAATGAGGCAAATCTAGTGTTTTGATCAACCATTTTTGAGAAACATGTCTTTCTGGTGATTCTAGTCGGTAGATGGCTTTGGTTATTCAAAATTAAAATAGCCACAACCAAAAATGGAATGGGTTGATGAAACTGATATGTTATTGATAAATTCAACCACTAGCGATTAAGATGATCTTTCGGTAATACACTCTTGGATCCAATCTCACATTTTCAATGCACCTTCTACATCACCTCTCAAGGCCCTACAAGGTGAGAAGAACACCACCACCATTCTATCATTTAACTTTTATTTCTAAATTATATAATAAAATACACATACCCTTTTCTCCAATCTACTATCATTGAATCCGAATAGAGTTCGATTCATTCTATGCCATAAGGAAAACTCAAAGCAACAAAACAGAAATGAAGCCTGTAACTTTGGGGAAAAACATAAGATGCTGGAAGCTAGGAGAAATGAAAGTTGGTACATCTGCTCTACCTAAAAGCCACTTTTTCAGAGAAAGGGTCTAAAAGGGACCATTGGTTCCTCAGTAATTTCCTACAGATCAATAGGTTGTATATATATGATGAAGCTCCTGGAAAAGGGGAAGTTCAATATGTTCAAGGAAGTATCTTAGTTTTCTAAGGTATATCACTTGATCCACCCATAAAATGATTCATCAAAAGTACCATATGCAACCTGTTGGGATAACAGATCATAATTTACTCCCCTACCACACAACTAGGGCTACCTACCCCCATGTCAAAGGTTTCAAATAGTCACCCATGCTTGGTAAGTACCATTGTTTTGTTTGGTTCCTCTGAATTCTGTTGGTACCAACCGAAATCCTTATAATTAATCTGTAGTGTTGTTAAATATGATGCATCCTCCTTGATTTCATCGAGATTTCTCCAATAGAATCAAGTTATCAAGTTTCCCAATCAGGAAGCGGACTTCGCTACAGTTACTTAGCTCTTAAACAATTCTTCCAATGCCCTTTCCTTTTACCCCACTCCAAGTTATCTTTCTCCTCCTCTTATATTTACTTATGTCTCTTCCTCTACTAATGGGTCTACTATTGACGACTTTGTAACTTGTTGAACTAGATCTCCAATGTATTTATATTTGCCACTACATTTCACTCTACCCTAGCTTCCTCTGTGTCTGCTTATGCACCTTTGCAACTAGAGGATCTATGGGGTTTATTTGTAGGTGGGGATGGATGTATGAATTTCGTGGAACTAGCTTTGGGACTACGATATGATTAGGGTATCCAGTATGAAGATGATTTTCCTTCCATAGGCTCGACACCCACAAAAGATGCCAAGATTTATAGATAGTTAAAAATAACATGCTGGCTTCAAATAATCATGTCACAACCTCTTTATATTTGTATGTTTGATAACTGGTAAAAATAATTATAGAATTGATTTTTGAAGCCTGGCGATTTCAAAACTTACTATTCAAATGACATTTGTAATAATATATTGCATTTCACATTTGATTGGATTTTGCTGAAATAATTTTTTTCTTAGAGTTATGATGCATTTGTTGTCCTTGATGGAAACTCACTTATAACCGAACAAGTGTAAGGTAGCTAGATGAATCCATAGATCAACTCAGCGGCGACAACATGATGGAACATAATACCATAATGATGGGCCAAAGGTTAATAGATTAGAATTAGAAGTTTGATAAGGAAGAGATTGTTGGCATTATCAATTAGTTGTTGTCCTTGATGGTAACATACCTGTTGAGTTTTTCCTGATGAAAACATATTTGATGAATGGAATCCTACATGATAATTTGTCTCTTGATGAAAATATACTTGTTAAAGATATAAACAATATTTGTCTATAGATGTGATAGAATGAATGGAAATTCAGAGGAATCAGTTTAGAGAAATGATAAAATTTCGAAGTTCAAGAACTATACGCATGTTCTGTGAAGCCAAGTCTCGTATGGATGAAAAATCAGTGAAGAAAAGTAGCATATGGTTTTTTAACATGGAATTCTAAATACCAAGCATCCTTACCATGGTATTGGCCCATAGTAATGAGTGTGACAATGAATATTGATCCATCAAAGATTACCAACAACACTAATGTAGTTTTTACCCATGGTACTGAATAAGGGATAAAGTATATAAAGAGGTGAAGATTAAAGTGCTAGCTTTGAAAGTGATCGAAATCTTATGAAGAGATAGATTAAAAGAAAATATGCACGGTATGGGTTTTTGATGCTTTGATTGATCTAAACTAAATATGCACCTGAGATTTTGATGTTGGATGAGATCCAATAAATCTGTAATAATTATGCAATAATGAATACAATGATGGATCAAGATTATGAGACTGGAAATGACTTTTCATTGTATGATGTGCTCATGTATTGAATAGATCTAACTTCTGACGGATGTTTTTATCTCTAAATATTGTGATCTCGGTCTTTCTAAAGTTCAGAAGCGCTGCACAATTTTAGGTCAAAATTTGCAGATCCATACGATGGTTTCTCTAAGGAAAAATGCATATAGACGCGAGTTAGCTTCTTCAAAGTCATGTATATAAAGTAAGGATATTCTAAATGACCAATCAACCTGATTAGTGCTACTACTTCTCTGATATCTGTCAATGACATCCTCATGATTTGTCTAGGTTAAGTGATAATGTATGAAGTATAAATGATTGAGTGATGAAGTTGAATGGTGTGATGGATTGATTGAAGAATGTTAAGTTTCTTTTTTATTGTTTTTGAATATAAGAAACAATTATGTTATTTGTTCAGAGTTTTGGAGTAGATATGAGTATGGTTCAGTGTTGTTTTAAAAATTGCAATAGTGACGTTGTCATTTTTCACTATTTTAAGATCTGTATGCAGGTTTCTCTACAGAAAAAAGCACATATGCACGCGGGTTTCCTTAAGTGAAGTAGCGTATATATTTTTGCATTTGAATGATCATGATTGTAGTTGATTTTATATGTTGATGCAGTATTTTGGGTTCAGTTTTGTGTACTGGTTATAGTGGTTTGACTGTTCCACTTGAATGGTTGAGTCTTGATTAAGTGTTAGTTGATTGGCTTTCTAGTGAATGGCTGATTTATTTGTGTCAGAGATTGATGATTGGGTTTCAATGATTGGTGGATTGAGTTGTGTCAAAGGTTGATGATTGGGTCTTAGTGATTGGTTGATTCCATTGTGTTAGAGATTGATGATTGGGTTTCAATGAATGGTTGATTTAGTTGTGTCAAAGATTGATGATTGGGTTTCAATGATTGGTTGATTCAGTTGTGTCAAAGATTGATGACTATGTTATAGTGATGAGTTATAGTTTTATTATGGATATTGAGCTTAAGTGTTGATAATGGGTCCAATCTGAAAATGTGATGGGAAGATGCCTACAAGTTATGATGTGATGATATTGGATCATGTGCGAAAATTCATGAAACATGGTCCATGGATGTTGCTAAGGGTTGAAGCCTTCAGTGTTGAAGTCGAAGCTTCCTGTTAGTAGTAGCTAGTGCTTAGATCAGGGGTTTGGCGCTCCCTTCTAGTAGAAGCTCGAGAACGCATGAAGGTTGTAGCCTTCAGCAGGGGGGTATGAGTCTACACCTATACAAGAGTGTAAAAATATTTTTCTTTATATTAAAAAGAAGATACATACAACAATAACAGGTGTTTTTTTTTGCATTGGTTTTCCACCTTAAATCATCGTGTTCATGCATGTTGGTTATGTATGATGGTTTAATTTATTCTTACAACACATGGTTACTATTTATCTAATGTTTCATAAAGTACTGATCCACTAGCTAAATACCAACATATGATGAATTAACTCAATCATAAGTCTAATAGGTGTATGCTAGTTTTGTTAAGAACAATCACATACA